>JWHW01038055.1:7763-29573 GCA_000931545.1 Papilio glaucus | reverse complement strand
GAGCCTGTGCATGAGGACGAGCCCGCGCCCGCGCCTGCGCCGGCGACGCAGCGTAGCGCACGCGCACGCAGCAGAGCCAAGCGCTCCAGCAGCGAGAGCGAACACACCGCAGGTTGGCCGTTCGAAGGGCTTTTAGTAGATACAATCCTGTCCACTCTGTATATTTTTAGCGAATTCGAGGTAATCCGTCGATAGGTTATTGAAATGAAAGTAAGGGCAAAAGGATAGATTTGTCATCTTAAGTTATTGAAACGAAGGATAGATATGTTATTGAAAACGGCCGTTAATGGTCCCCGAACGCAAGAAGATAGCTTTTTAATCGACTAGGTAGTTTGTTTTTTGTTGTTAAACTTACGTAGGTCGCGGGTTCGAACCCAGGCAGGTTCAAAGACATGTGATATCTACCAACCCATTCTGGGCCAGCGTGGTGGATTACGGCCCCTTCCCTCTCAGGCCTGGGTCCCTGCAGTGGAGAAACGTTCTTAAAAAAGGCTGATTTATTATATTTATTACAGCCTTTGGGACTCCAGCGATGGACTCTTAACAGGTGATGAATGGATGTAATATTTTGTTAAATAAATTTCAGATACAAGAAGCGAGCGCGGCGTGTCGGTGGCGCGGAGCGAGCGTCGTATGTCAACCGCCCGCAGAATGTCCGAGGATGATAGTAATTTGGTAATGTCTTATGAAAAGTTATATTATTATTGTATTTTATCTGATAAGTAAATAAATAAAACGCACCTTTTTGTTAGAAACGATGTAAAATGTAAAAAAATTTTTAGCACAAATACTTTATATCGCGAAATCTTCAGTTAACTGTGTATTACCATTCTCATACACAAAGTAACGATGTAAATTTTATCGTCAGCGCGACGAGTCTCCGGCCACTAGCAAGGTGAACAGGAACTGGTGGAGGGGCCGAGGGCGAGGGCGCGGCCGGCGCGGGCGCAGGGGCCGGGGCCGCACCAGCCTGTCTGCAGCAAGACCCGCGCAAGACAATGGTACTTATACTTTTGTAAATAACGACAACTCCTTAAATAGTACGATCATGATTGTACAATGTGGAAGTTTTTTAAATAAATGGATTGCAAATAATTTACTGTTTAATGTTTTTAATATTGTTCTTTTTATTAAAATATTTTTGTTCCGTAATGATCAAACAATCGAATTGAAATATCTTAGATTTACTTTTTGTTACCACTACCAGCATTAAATACCCTAAAAACCGCCGCCATTGTAGATTCACAAATTAATTATGATCGATCACACGGACTTATGATTCGATAATGATTATAACAATACATAAGAATAAATCATTCTCACCTATCAAAATCAGCAGGAAGTTTAAAATGCGGTAGCTCCGGTGTTGATGAAGCTCAAACACCCGTATGCTAAGCAATACGCTCGAGTTAAACTTATACCAATTGTCTTGGCGCGGCACGCGATGCTGACAGCACCTATATCTATCCCTTTTTCTAAGACTGTCAAGGGGTGAGTCCCAAGGTTGGAAATTTTTGTGAGATGGGTTGGAGCCCAGTCAACTTTGGGAACCACTGCATTAGGCTAGTGGCGCTTCAGAATTACACACTACATAGTCAGTGGTCCCGCATAATTAATATTGGTAACAATAGGCATTTAGCTCAAATTATAATTTAAATAAAATCAAATCAAATATCATCAGAAGTTGTTTAAATTAATTGTATTGCGACTCGCTATTACAGAGACTCCAACGTCGGATTCAGAGACGCCAGTGGCCGGCAGGAAGAGTGTGGAGCGTAAACTGGTGACACCAGACAAATCACCGGCGAAGCAGCCTGAAGCAAGTCCGAGTAAGGAATGTAATGCACTTAACTTTAAAAACAATATTTGTATGTAACTTGTGCGCATTGATGACTCGTTTTGATGACCCATGAGAGTGAAGTATCATCCAATTCTATATTTGATTAATTATGTTAGTTATACAGCCCGTCTGGTTTTTTTATTTCTTTAATTCGACTATTACTTTTAATGCATTGTTAATAAGTGATCTTAACTAAATATTGTTGTGTACTTTTCGGAAAGAACTCCATATCTATCCTCGTACCGATTTGTTTATGTATCCAGGCCGTGGGATGTCGAGCAGTGGCCTAAGAAAGCCGACGTTGATGTTAACGCCGTCTACGATCGCGGCGCCAAAGAGTTTTGGCTCTGATGGTTAGTACAAACTTACCTCGTTATAATGGTCTACATTAGAAATTAAATTAACCCTTTTATATTATATTTATGTAATCAAGAACCGACGGAATTATAATTAGTTCCTGCAACATTGTAATATACGAAAGTAATTGTTTTATTTTAGCGTCCCTGCCGACCCTGTCTGCGAGTCTGGGCCGGTCGAATGAGACGAGTCCGCGTAAGAAGGGCCGCGGCAGGCCAAGAAAACACGACAAGAACAAGTCCACATCGTCCGCTGATTTGTTTAGGTAATATGTTCACTGTGATTTTATACTAACTGCTGACCGCGACTTTACGTGTATTCATTTCTCATTTTCTACGCTAGATTTTTTTTATAACATTAGTTGCGTATAGTTAAAATGTGTCAAAAAGTTGTTACTGTCAAAACATGTATTATTACCATGGCAACCGATATTGTAAATGAATGTTTTATGTACCTCGGCAATAGTTTTATTTTCGGGATAAAAGGTAAGTAGCCCATGTAGATTTCTGTACCCCTGACAATGTGTGTGCAAAATTTCATGATGATTGGTTGAGTCGATAAGGAGTTAAAGCGGGTGCCAGTAAGATTTTGTATTGCTGTCAAAATAGCCAAGAGATGGCGCTTTTATTTGTGTGGAAATTCGCGTTTTTCACAAAATATTCCTACAAATAGATACATTTACAAATAAAATCCGTATTTCAGTTTCTGAAGTACCTGAAATATATTATATATACAGTATAATTTATATTCACAATAATTGCTCGATTTATATAAGACGTAACCGAGTTCAAAATGTGAGCTTTTACATTAGCTTTATTTAAAATAATAATCATTTTGTAATTTATAATTCGAGATCTGTGGGGGGCGAGGGTGGCGGCGTGTCGACGCCCGTGCCCGCCTCCTTCCTGCAGTATCGCGGCCCGCCCGGCGAGGTCGGCTCCGACAGCGACCTCGCGCTCTCCAGGTCAGTGCCACAACACATTAACTGGAACATCTTGTAAATAACACGATACATGGTCAAACATAACAATAAGAACTCACATCTTTAAGCCAGGGGTGTAGGCAGAGATTACGGATTCCTCTCGCTTCTTGTACATTCATACAACAGCGGGACGGTTACTCTTAATACCGCCTTTCTTAAGTACGTTATCAATTTGGTTGGTATAAGTTCGCCTAGGACGACCTGCCTTACCAACGCTGCCACTCAATCACAACATTCTTTACAATTTTTTTTCATTTATCCTTCCAACATAATTATATGTTTTAATATTACACAGGCTAACTATTATTGATAGAGTTTTTGAAATCGGTCCAGTAGTTTTTGTCTTTATTCAGAGAGAGAGAGAGAGAGAAAAGATTTGTTTTTGTGTGTAACATACAAAATCAAATCTTTTCTCATTATAGTATTAATGTAGATTGTGAAAGTAATTATATTATTTTCTTTTTCGTTTAATTAAAAGTGACAGGTCAGGGACTGTGTGTTCTCTTTACAACTTTGATGTCGATGATTCATATATTTGACATTGTAATGTGCAGGTCTTCAAGCAGCAGCAGCGCGTGGTCGCAGTCGTGCTCGTCGTGCACGCACTACGACGACGACGACCGCTCCTGCTCGTACTCCTCCAGCGACGGGTGAGATACGCTTATATTCTTATATACATGTTCACTGAATAGCCACAATACGGTAGAGGAGCGATCTTTGTGGCGATCAATGGAGGAGGCCTACGTCCAGCTGTGGACGACTATCGGCTGAAACGACGACGACGAACAGACAACTTCCTGTAGTTCGCGGCTTCGCACGCATTCGTTTTTTTTCGGAATTTTTATAGAGAGATTTCGCGTTTAATAACTCCGAATTATAGGTAACATGAGTCAAAAAGTTGTTGTGTTCTAAACAGGACACATTACGATGACAGTCGATATTGTAAACGAAGGTTTGAAGTACTTTCCTATCCCTCGGAAACAGTTTTATTATCGGGAGAAATAAAAGAGGTAAATGTAATTATCTTTACCCCTGACAATGTGTGTGCCAAATTTCATGATGATCGGATGGGTTGAGTCTTTAAGGAGTTGAAGAGTCACAAACAAACACAACAAATAAACTCACCTTTGAATTTAAATTATTATTTTGTATTATAATTTCTTTTAGTCTTTAGCTTAATAAATTGCATACATTGTTATCAGGAGGATACTTAATAAAAGAAAATAAATATGTCAACTTAGTAGTATTAAGCGTGTAGTCTAATGTCACTTACTTAACTTTATCCTTAAAGTAAGTTATGATAACAAAATATTGTATATCGCATGGTTTGTGTACTGGATATAGGTCGAGCTACAACGAGACGCTGGAGTCTGCGCTAGAGGGCGGCAGCCGCGCACACGCCGCCCCGCCGCCCGCGCCGCACAAGGTGACACACACACAGCATGCGAATTCATGAGTCTTAGCATGCTAATTTCTACTGCTATGCTATTTGCTAGTATGACAATTAAATTAAGTATGATTTTTGTTAATATGGAAATTAAAGAGCGCGTTCACCTTAGGGGAATATAACTATAAAGAGTAAAATTATAATTCTTATTTACACTTTTATTGCATACACCTTTTTAAAAATCATTGACAGACACGGCCACTTCTCAGTACTTTTTGCTATCCTAAAGGTAGGTATGGAGTCCACACTATTATCTATTTAAAGTACAATAATAAACATATGACGAAGAAATATAATTATTTTATGTCGAATACTTAAACTAAACGCTTACTACTATCACCAAAACGTACTGAATACGACACAATACGACGCTCACCAAGCACGCGCCACACAAATTATTATTAAACAATCACACGCATTCTTTCAATATACGATACTGAATACAGGCAAATCAAAGATAATAACGCAATCATTGCCAAACCTCATTCTTCGCACAGACCTGCTATATCTGTCTGTGTATATTCAACTCATCACATCGGAACTTTAGTAATTATAATAAAACTTTTTTTTAAATTTCAATATAGTCGCGGTTTGACGTAAGTTGCTACCAGTCATATTACTGGGTTAACGAAAATAATATCTTACATCTTGTCGTGAAGATGTCATGTCACCGTAATGCCTTACCACCATACTGCGAGGACTTCTAGGCTTATAGCTGTATGACAAAAAATTAACTAATAAACATAAACAATTTGGAAACTATAGCAACGATGAAGAAAATCAAAATTATTAAAACTAATTTGCAACATTTCTCGTGTAATTAATGTTTTAATTAACGTTTACTTTACCAAGGGCCGCGGCACGCGGTCGTCCACCTCGAAGACGCCGCTCAAAATCACTCCGTCGACTACACACTTGGAGCCATTGCAACTAGTATGGGCTAAATGCAGGTACAATTTACTTTCTTTTTCTCACAAAATCGATCTTTAAAATAAAGATTATATTGTATATATTGTTAGTTAAATCTATCTTTGTTATTTTATATATAAAACTAGACACTGACTGATATATTAACACACATTTCAAACTACTGGGCATAGAGGCTTGCAATTTGACACAGAGATCTCCATTATAACATAGGTGAGCACTAACAAAAGGATTTTTCTAAATTCATCCTCTAAAGGTCTAAAATAGAGAAACATTTTTATGGAGAAGTATTTGTAATCCAATGTAAGTAAGTTGATTTCAGATCTCAGATATGATCAATCATATTGAATAGTAGTCAGGTTAGGCTGGACAATAGTCGATAAAATTAAACTGCACGGCGGGTGAAACCGCGTGGCTTAACTTGTGAATTATATATATCTACACTTGTCTTTACAGAGGCTATCCTTGGTATCCGGCACTGATCATAGACCCCAAAATTCCAAAGGGATTTATATACAATGGCGTACCACTACCAGTTCCCCCGCAAGATGTTTTAAACCTAAAGAAAAACCACTCGCACGAGCCCGTGCTTTATTTGGTCCTCTTCTTCGACGTGAAAAGAACTTGGCAATGGCTGCCGCCCAACAAGCTTGAAGTCCTTGGAGTAGATAAAAGTTTGGATCAAGCTAAACTGGTCGAGTCTAGGAAACCCACTGAGAGGAAGGCCGTTAAGAAGGCCTATGGTGATGCGATGCAGTTCAGGAAGCAAGTGGACGGAGAAAACAAATGACAAAGGTTCAGATACAGGTCCCGGAGACTGGTGAGGGGCAGGCCGTTCAGTTTCGGGAACTTCTCTACCATGAGGATCAGAAACCCAATGGATACGACGGATTCCAGTGACTGAATCCTCTGAATACCCTTGAATCTTATTGTTGTGGTTTGATAATTTCTACTGTACTATTTATAAAAATACATGAAACAATTCACGTATTTATTATAGTTGATATTTTAAAGGTTTGAGTTTTGAGTGTAAAGATGTGTAATTATTGATAACATAAGTAAAAAAAATATTTGTCTATAAATATACAAGTGATTTTTCTTATAATTCATAGTGCTCCGATCCCACCTAATATTACAGATCAGCCTCGACATCTGTCACTGTTATTGAATTATGTATATGAGCCAATAAAATAGGATTACCTTATTATGACGTACAATAGATTTAATGTTTTATGTTTATTTTTTTACAATGTGAGGAAATCCCTCATATCCGCCTTGCGGCAAGTATGGATTGCAACTTGAATGATTATATAATACCTTTTTATTTACAAGATAGTACTAGCTTTCTTAGTATTTTGATAGTAGATTAAAATATTGTAAATGATTACGTAATTAGTACGGAAAATGCAGTGTTCAGATATATGGCTGTATGGTAAACTATGCCAATTAGTAAGTACGGGATAAATAAGCTTAATAACTTTGGGCAGTTTCTTGTCATAAGTTGAATTAGATGCTTTTTAAACTACTGCATACTTAATTTTCATTTTTTTTTTCAAATTTCAACTGACCTCAAAGAAGAATATCATTATAAATCTAATGACATCTTACTCTTTAAATTTAGTAATATCAAATATTCGAAATCCAATAGGTACGCGTGACGCTCTAGCGTGTACAAGTTTAGCATCGTCGTATGGTTTTAAAACATATGTGTATGTATATGTACAACTTTTTGATGTAAGGCCATTGAAATCATTGACTTAATGGTACATACAATATTATTGTCTTGATAAGATAAAAACTTAGTGTGGCCAAGAATTTTATACATATACAAAGAAAAAAAACATACGTAGCTCTGTAGTGTTATACAATAAGATGATTGTTAGTCTTTAATTATATTAAAGATCTTAAATTTTGCATGGGTTTTCTTTTTTAATTATCAACAATATTATAATTTTGTTTACAACAATAAAAAATGTAAAAAAATATTTATTACACTATAAAACTTATTTTGATGTGATTAATCTAACTTTATTATGTTAGAGTCGTCTCTAACATAATAAACTAAAATAACAATAAAATCGTAAAATAATAAAAATGTGTTGTTTATACCTGTTTTTACTTCCCTTGTGGTTTCTTGATTCACCACTAGAATAACACCAAATCTGTTCTTACCGAGTTGTCGTAAAACAAATAGGTGATATCCTAGTTCATGTTGCACCTGTATGCAACACAATTTATTTTTATGCAGGGTGGCAAACAAGCAAGCGGTTCACCTGATGAACAGACATCTACAACAAGCGAATAAGTCGCAGGCGCATTGCCTACCTTTAATTGATAAAGAAGGGGATAGGAAAAAGGATATTGACTTTTCCTATTCATCTCTCCACTTTCAATCATTTTCCCCTTCCCATCTTATGTTGTTAGGAAAGGATGGTAATTGGTACGAAATGGACCTCAATCATCAGACAATTTGTATGAATTTCCCTTATTAGATAAACTAGCTGTTGTGGATCGAGCTTCGCTCTGCGTTGTCTTTTAAATGCAACATCGATATCCAGTATTGGCATAATGCCATATTACAGCTCCATGTAACAAAAACATCAAATACCACTAAGTTTTCATCCCTGACAACACTCCAAATTAGCGCTCAAAAATTATTAAATACTAGCGACTCGCTCTGGCTTCGCACGGGTAGTTTTCTTCAAATATTCATCCCCTACTTAAGGTAATCGCGTCAACAATTACAGACAGTAACGCCAAAAGCGCTAAGGTTACCAAAATTAAGAGGTAACCTTAGCGCTTTTGATAAAAAAATAAAATTGTAATATTGAGTGATGAAAATAAAATGCATGGAGCTATTCAACGAAATCTATATTTAACAGTTGACACAGGACTTTTCTCACATAACTCTAAATTATTCTAGTAATGATGATCCCAAAGGTAAACATTCCCAGGCCTGGGAACTTTAACTGATGCAGTTTTAGGATCTCTGAAATCAAAAAATAAAACAACATTAAAAAAAGTAGAAAAATAAAACTACTCTACTAAATAAATTCTTGGCATATAATCGATTCATCATTACCATTAGTCATCACATCATTGTCCACTAATGAACATAAGCCTTTTACATTATCTTGCAAGATGAGCAGACCTCCACTTTCCACACGCCTTTTTTATGGAAGAAAGTGGTAAAGAAACAAATGGTTCATTTGATGTTAAATGACCTGTAGACACCTACAACACGTAAATGTGTCGCATATACGTTGCCCACCTTTATTGGACAGAGGAGGGGGTAAAAAGAAAACTATTGCCTTTTCCTATTAATCCCCTCCCCATCCATTCTCTTCTCATCCTATCCCTATTAGGAGAGGATGGGAATAGGAAGAGGATTGAATTGGGCCTCTGGCACTTCACTCAACAGACTAAATGCAGAAACTTACTTCTACTTCACTCCTGTCTTCTGTGAGGTTGTGGTATTTCACCATTTTAGCGAGACCACCGTCAAAATCCTTCATTTGCTTAGTCTACATAGTCAATCTCGAGGGAAGGGGCCTTACACTTTTTATACATGGTCTAAATTTCAAGAGTCACCCATCAGGTGTCATCAACTTGATAGATTGTTGGCCCATCACTAAATCAGAGTTGACTAAAGGATATGAAATGACTACATCAAGTTTTACCCCTTCTCAGCACCATCAGTCAGTAATTTTTGTGTAAGATCCATGGGTGGCTGCACCTCCCTCCGACCATCACGTGTGTAATAATAGTTGTGAGCATGTCTGAAAAAATGTTTAATTTTTTAGATACTATTTCATCAACTAAAGTGGCAGACCTCATAACTCCATTTTTTTAAATTGATTTTATGACACCATTTTCTACATAATTTCTAAATCCAAGCAATTTAATGGTATTTGGTATATCTCTTTAGTTTAGTGAAGTTGTTTTACTTATTTCTAAAGCTATATCTACTAAAGGTTCATTAAAATTAGTAGAGTGCTAATTTAATTAGAATGCTGTTTTAGGATCCAAGAAATTCATTCAAACTGTTTAAATGTCAAGGATAAATATAGACTCAATTATTAGAAAGATTTAATAAAATTACAGCAATATTATATGTTTTATTTGGATGCTCACACTCTGTAAGCCGATATAAGTGTTGCTCATTCTGTTCAATACATTACATATCATATTAAGCGCTTGGAGGTGTGTGAGATTTGGCGAAGTAATCTGTTGTTTTTTCTATAATGGGATACGAATATGCTATAAATATTATTATTATTATTATATATTATTATTATTATTTATAATTAAAACAAAAACATAACAGAAACTACATTAAATCATGGTCGAATTTCAACCACTAGGCGATCTTAGTTTATTATAAATAGCAAAGTATACTTGTGCGTTACTCCATCCGGAAGTTGTGGTTGAGGTTGTGTCCTAGCAGCCAACAAAGGCTCGAATCGTAAAGCTTTATTATGATTTCTCTAAAATGAAAAAAAAACACAAACATTAATTAGTATCAACGAGATACAACTATTCATTACGTAACACTTTAAAATAAATACAATACGCACCCCTAAAAGAAAGTTTCTAAAGATCTGTAGACCCAGTGAAACATCACGAAACTGAACCTTTGGTTTAGTCATAGTTTCACGATTTTCTCACTGATAGAACACTGATAAACACGATTTCTTATTTTAATAAAATTATGACATTTTTCTGCTGTGTTGACAATGACATTCAAATGACATTGACATATTAAACAGTATTTCTTTCTATGCAGTATTCTATTTAGGAGAGGACCACTCAATGGTCAAAATCCTTATTTTCTTACGATAACCCGCTGTGTATTTATTAATTACAAAAACAAAAGATCCTAAAGATCCTTTGCGAAGAAAACTGTGGGAGAAGATGGTTTGAAGGAAAAACTGGAAGAGGGATCTCTTTTTCTTAATTCGGCTTTTAGCTCAGGTACATTCCGCATTGAATACATTTTATGGTAATGTGAAAAAATATAGTCGTAAAACAAAGGCATACAAAAGACAATGGCGAATAGAAGGAACACTCAACAGTCCCGACATTTGCTTTGAATTTTTTATTTTTTTATCTCGCGCCCCTAGCCGCCTGGCCTACTTTGCCTTAGGGATAATCCGCGTAAAGGAGAAGTAGAAAGTTGAAGACACGAAGAAGAAGAACGGATTATATTTTTAAAGATGTGGATCAGGCTTTTGTTCCTGAAGACTTTATGCCAAAAATTGATTTGTATTCTTCTGATATTGTAGTCGCAAACTATGCGAACTATATCTCAATTAGGTACTCCAAGTCATAACTCAATGAAGATTTATTCAGTAATGCTCACCGGAATATTTAATTTTGTAACTTAGTTGTAAAACATCACTTTTATTTATTTCCTTTTTTATTGTCAATTAAATTTATGACAATGACATTGTTGATTTTCGAAATTGTAAATTAAATTAAATAATGGTCTTCATACTTAAATCTAGTAATTTCTACAAGTCTTGTAAGAAAAACACATTGAAAAATGTGAGTAAAGGTTAAATATGTAACTATTATTATCCGTTTTTTACCGTCGTTGTAATAGCAATTATTTGTATGGCTATTGGCTAGAAATTTAACTCACGGATAGCATCCTGAAGCTATCACAAAAAAGCTAAAAATTAACTTCTGCTTGCATCGTTACCTACCTTATAGGAACGGGTGTTGCAAAAACGCGCGACATATCCGTAGAAGTAACACGCTGACTCAGAACATTGATGTGAAATAATGTATTTATGCTTAATTTAGAAGTAAATAGAAAAAAATTACCAAATAATAAATATATAACTTTTGCAGGCGTCTCTTGCGTTCTTAAGTAGCGAAAATTCTTCAAAAACAGTCCCAATGCCAGACCTCCATCGTTTATCTAATAGGTAATATCTCAGTGCATATGCGTAATAATGCGTAATATAAAACCTCAATCGGAAGACAGTATATTTCACTTCTTCTCTCCAAGAAATTTAATTAAATCTACCTTTAAATATTCAATTGCAGCAAATTGAAAGACAACGTGTTAAAGAGTTTTTGTGTACCCACATCTACCTGCGAATCTGTTCTAGCCGGTAACCCTCAATCTGTGGATCGTCAGGATCGTATAAGGTACGAATAAAGACTTGTAGAATGAATAAGTAAATATATAATTATCAAGCATATAATTCTTTAAATTTTAACGCAGTACATAAAGTCGACATTTTATAATTTCTATCATTATTTTCAGACGTGATGTAATAAAAAAGTGGGAACAAAAACCAGATATGAACCGGAAAACTCACCCAACTTTATTGCTTGGCATAACGATGCTTGGCGAGATCAGTAAAAACTAAGTTATACACAGGAATTTTGCACATGTTTTGGAAATAATAGATATGATATCGCAAATAGATGGTCAATTTGGAAAAAAAAACGTGTTTTCGCATTTTTGCAGACCTAAATTTTAATTTAGAGATCCAGGCCAGCCAGATGCATTAAAATTTGCCGTTAATGATAAATTTAAATAAATAAAACATAAAATACATCCTTATAATACTTTTATTTAACGCTTTTTTTGGCCAGCTTTACAAGCACATAGTGATTATGTAACGTAACGAATCTTTAATACTTTCTGGCAATCACAACCATGACATATTATTTCAACTTTATTCATAATATACTTGTAGTTAAAAACTACCGATGTTACGGTGGCTTCTTAGCACAAGTGGACGCGGATTCAGAGAGAAGGGTTATCAAAGTAATATCTTTATTTAAAATAGGCACGTTCTTTTATAAACTTTTGGTAGAAGAGCCAAAACAATTTTACCTAAGGGTGGGGACCCCGGCTCGCCGCCTCGTCATCATTGCGCTCGCAATTCGCAATACTCAGTCAACTTTCAACTCAACACATAAAAGCAGTCGGAGGTATGTAGGCGAGTTGCCGTAACAACCCTAATAAAAACCAATAGTTCGACATTTGGAACTAGTACCAATTGTACACGATGACGTTGGGAAAACATCTAAAGGTTGCTTCATTTGGAGAGTCAAGACATATTACATTTTTTGTTATATATTGGTCATTTAAGGCCTGGTGAAGGGACGGAAAAATCAGGTAAACTTTATTAGCTGTGGGTCGAAACCAAACATTTCTTTAAATTATAATGATCAGTAAAGATACGTTTGGGTCACATAAATTTTCGTATTAAAACAGACTTTTACTAAATAATAAGATATATTTTAAATAAATATTGAACGAACTAAAAAAATATTCTTAATTCTTAGTCTTTTTGTTATTCTTGAAATGTTAGTTTCTCAATTAAACTGGGTCTAAATGAGAAACGAATTAGGTTATTTCAATTTTTTACCATTCATTACACTACATACAACATAATCTTTGGTAATAATAAATACAAAATAAGAAATAACTTACATGAAGCAACATTTAAACTAGATAAAAAGATATAAATGAAGGTAACAAAATAAATTAGGCAACACCTAATTTACTTCCCAATTATTTGACTGAATTTTCACTGGTTATTTCTTAATTTGGATTATTCAAGTCATTATTTGTTGAGTTTAATATAAGCTAATTTCCACTTTCAGTTAGTTATTCATTTTCAAACATTAATTTCTATTTAAAACATACAAATCATGTTTCATAAGTATTTTACAATAATAAAACTACGAGATGTAGTTATAATTTGCAATATTTTTATCAACAATTATTTCTAGTGTCTCTTACAAAGTAATCTTGTTTGAAATCAATTGTTCTAAGTTTTAACCACTTAAATTAGTAAACAAACCATTCTGGACTAGTTTTATTTAAGCTAATGTTAATGTACGAGCGACTTAAAAGTAACACAAACGTCGACATAAACTAATCGATGTATCTCTGTCACCGTAAAATTGTTAACATCGTTAGTTTATGTCACTAGCGAACTTTTAATTTAACTTTTCTCGGTACATTATAATCTATCGACGTTAAATCGTGATATCTGACGTTACTACAGCAGAAAGGGAAGGAAGGTTATTATAAGTTGAGTTTTTCCTAAATAAACCTAAAAAGATGTTTATTTAAGAAAATAAAATAAATTTGTTACGTTTGATACGTAAGTGGATAGTTTAGTTCACAATTTTCGGTCAGTTTATAATATCGCTAGTGAGATTATAAACAAACGATGTTTACTATATAACGGTGTCATATATATCACTCTTTAACATACCATGTTTAACACTATAGGTTATATAAATAAGTACAAAGCAAATGTAGGAACTATTATTATTAAAGGAGAACAATTATTAACGAACGCATAGATACGACATACAAAACATGTCTATGTTAGTTATCAAAATATAGTACGCGAAGATAAATATTGCTCATAATAAATTAGCGAGTTGCCTCTTATCAAACTTTATATCCCAATATTTATCGCAGCGTACTATAAAGAGCAAGAGATGGCGACGATCTGACCTACGTCATTTTATAAAACCTGAAAATTTCTCTATGTAAGTCCCTCATACAGGTAAAAACGATCCCCGAGTATAAAGTTTGGATCTCGTGGTCGGTTATGATGTCAGATCGACGCCGGCTCTTGGAATATGTAGGTACACCTAGAAATTAGTGCATTTCAACCGAGTGCATATAAAAGTTAGGCCGAAGCTTTGAACTTTGTGATTTAATTTTTCGTTGAACAATTATACAATTTGTCTAACATTACTACTAACCTTCAAGGAGATATTCACAATCACTTAAAGTAATATCATGATGGATCTAAAACTGTTCAATATTATTGCACTAAGGTCCCAGGCATCAAACAAGCACTTGATGCAGCAAAGTTATTAGAAAAATAATTTTTATATAATAAAATCCCCCATAACAGTATCCCAAGATATTAATACATACATACAAGAAGTACAATACATTAAAAAAATCGCCAAACGAAGATAACAGACCCCACGCAATAATCGTTCCTATTAAGTTGTTTTTAAATTTGTAAAATTTGCACTTTATTAGTAAATAAATATTAGAATAAAATAACATCAATTTTGTTTTTATTCTAATTAACGACAACTCTCTATAACGCCATTTATTGTCGTGTGTGTGTGTCGTTATATAGAGTTTACATTGTAGTTTGTTACAGTAATAGAAAAGTGTATAAAATTAAATTATTACGTTCTTTTTTATCCTTACCTGTTTGTTAATAATGATAAACAAAATAACGCTTTGCAATTAAATAAATCAGAGAAATCTTGACTTATTGACAGATAGACAATATAAAACGTCAACGATTTAAATACAAATGAGCAGTAACATAAATATAAGTATTCAAATTAAAAAAAAAACAAACACCACTTTATCTAATGTTCTTACTATTAAATACACAAATATTAAAATTTACAGAAAATACTGATCATAAGGTTGATTTCTTTGATATTGTGCCCATCATAAATAAGTACAATTATTTTTTTTACAGATTATAGACATTTAAAAGTTAAACCTACATTTTGACACATTCAGAAACTATCAGATAACTTGACTAGCTTCATACTTTAGTACCGTTTGAAATGTAAAAATAGGACTCGAAACTTGCTTGAAGCAAATAATTACAAGGAACTTTTTTTCAACTAACCAAAGAAATAAATAAAAGGTATAAAAAATTATACTAGTACTAACTAAATGGTCAATAAAGGAATGGAATTTTCTATATGATAAACGCTGACAGCTTCAGCAACATTCAATGTTATATATTCAATTAAATTCCTCCCTAACCTCAACTAATATTTATCATTTTTATAAATATAATTTTAGTCACAAATTTTTAGACATTCGCTCAAAATAAAAATAAATGTAATTACTACGTGATTTTTCGATTGGAAGCTCGCTCGTTTCACAATCAAGGATAACTGTCATCTATCTATAACCAACGATAGATTACTTTTTTCCTCTCATCTATCTAACCTTCAAACGTTTCGTTTTACTATAACCACGAAACAATGTCACGCTCAAAACTTGTAATATTTTTATTGTATTATTATATAAAATACAATGATAAATTATTTTTAGTACAAACTGAGTATCGATACAAAAATATGTTTTTATTTCGTATGATTTACCACAATTATTTTACTATGATATATTTATAACAAAGTCAAGAATTAAACGAAACGTTTTGACTGTTCAATTTTAGCTTTATTATAAATCTGTTATTATTTATATTTATGTCAATAACGCGTTATACAATTTTCTGTTGAGGTTTGCATTCTATAAGTGATATAAAATGAACCCTGTAAGTATTTAAGAAGTAAAGTAAGGCCAAAAAGATAGATTTGTCTATCTTTAGTTATTGAAGTGACGGATAGATAGGTTATTGAAAACGTCCGTAAGTGTAAAACCAGTTTCTGTTGCCCAAAACCGCGAACGTTAGCCGTTATCAAAGATGTTACATATATACTTCCAGATGGAGCTCCTGGCGCACCCAAAAGTGAAGCCGCCTTAAGTCGCCAATTGGCCACAATTTCCTCAAATCCAGCTATCATTTGTTTCCTCATGAATATAAAATTCCCGTGGTGAAAACATATGCTGGTTTGTGCTATGAAATCGTGTAAAAATTATGCCTTAAAGAAAGATAAATTTATGAACATCACATTTCTCATTCGAGGCAAAATCGAGCTTCACTTTTGAATGTTGAATTTGTATGGAACGAGTTATCTGGCGGTATATAAATCTGTGTCCGCCATCTTATGCAGAACGAACTAACTTTTGGTGAAATTCCTGAACTATTCCTAGAGTTTCAAATCACGTTTTAAAGTATAAGTACATATTTAAAGTAGACATAAATTGTGATGAAATTAAAAAAAAACATTATAGAACTTTAAATTGTATAAAAACTTTTAAAAAGTGATAAATAGTTTTTTGTATGTTCTTATAACTGTCAGATGGAAACAAAAATAGGAATTTAAATCTACTAATAATGCTAAGTTTCAATACTGATACAAAAGTAGTACCTATTTTACGTTGAAAAATACTTATAAAAGTTCTCTTATACTGTCAGTGTTGTTATGTTCCTTCCTGTACCTTCTGATGTTGTTGAATACTCTTCTCTTCACTATATCTAACTGCCTGTACATATCTTGAGTGAATGGATCAAAGTCTTCATGCTTTTTCTTGCGTCTGTAGATACCTTCCTTATTTGTTAGAGCGCAGGCCATATCATTCTGGTGACATACAAATTGACAAAATCTCAACAATTGAAGTATATATTTTTTTAAAATAGATGGTGCCAAATGTGCTGGCGGTCCACTTCAACCCATAGGCACGTGCATCGAACTAATCAGTTGCAGATACATTGGCTACTATTAATGGACAGAGGACAAACAAAAAAAATTATATCTCCGTATTTATCCCCCTCCCCAGTCAAATCCTTCTCCTTTTCCCATCCTTATTAGAAATGAATGGGAAGAGGAGTTGAATTAGGCCTCCGGCAGCTCACTCATGTGACGAAACACAGAATTCTTCAACTTGACGCCTATTTGCTGCGAGGTTCACGAGGTTTCACCGGCCCATTCAAGCAACAAATGTTATACTCTTGTTAAAAAATGGAGCATTACATGTTAATTCTTTTATTGTGGTGCCTTATATCCTATATCCTAGTATATAAATTATATCCTAGTTTTTCTTACATACACAGAAAACAGAGTAAAACAATTGTATTAGTACTTATCGATTACACGGCTTAGATTGTTAGTTGAACGCTTTTTGATTTTTTTTTAGTGGTGGAGTATCACTACTACACATTCACTATACAGGGTTAAGTATATCAACATGCAGGATCTCTCCTGCAGTCAGCAGATCGTCAGCAACATTGCTGGGGTTCTTCAGGGAGTTTGGCTGGCTGGAGGGATCCATGTCCCGCCCACACGCAAAATACGTCTAGTCTTGGAGTTGCAGAAAAGAAGCCCCCGACAGTGGTAGAGGCAACAACAAAAACTGATGGATGAATGAGCGAGCACAACTGGTGAAATACTACAACCTCACACAGGACAAGTGTGAAGTGAAGTATTCTGCATTTTTTCTCATGAGAGAGATGCAAGAGGCCCAATTCCAGTCCTTTTCACCATCCCGTCTTTCTAATAAGGAAAGAATGGTAAGGGAAAGAGGATTTGACAGGCTAGGGGATGGATAGGAAAAGGAAATATCTTGTTGCAGATGCTTATATGTAGCAGTCACTTACTATCAGGTGAACTGCTTGCTCATTACCCACATTCTTTTATAATAAGAGATGCATATCCTTAATTTATAAAAGCAAACTACCTTCCTGAAGTACCACCATACTTCAAAAAGTAGAAGAGATAAAGATGGATAGGAAATTGGGTCTGCAACTTGCCAGATAATTTGTAAAGGTTTTACTAAATATTTTTAATATGTTAAAATTGAAACACTTACCTCTGTAAAAGTATAATTTAAAAAATTCAGTATTCCTTGTAGTGTATTTTTCGTGTCCTTCACTAATGTCTCATAAAACACTATGTACGCGGGTCCTGGAAATTTTGTTAGCCATAAATTGTGTAATGACTCCCATGTTCTCAGCTGTATTGAAACATATGAAGACCAATCTGGAATAGAAATTATATGTCATCATAATATTTTTTTGTATAATAGATGATTTTATTCACAGTGCCTATTGCGATAAATATTGCATTTCAAAAGTCAAAAGTTTATTTTATCCATGATAAAGACGTGAGAAGGATTAGCTCACTGTCACTTTAACAAAAAAATATAAATTACCTGCGTTTGTATAAATATAAATGTTGTATTCAAAAAACAAATAAATAAATAAATATGCGCTCACGCCGGTAACCCAGAGGGGTAGGCAGAGATCATGGATTTCCATTTGGCGCGATCCTGGCACACCTCTCTCGCTTCTACATTCATACATCTACGCATACATGCTCGTCGGTTATGGGTGCTCATTATATCGCCCTTTTTATATCAAAAAACAAGAGAACAAATTAACTTATTAGCAGTCAATAAGCTTATTAATCCTGAGCATAGAACCCTTATTCAACACGAAATAGGCACGAGAAGTATCACAGATAGTAAATATCAAGTGGCACATCTAAACAAAAGGCAAGAATAATCAGATTCTATACGAAGCTGATTGTGTTTGCTTTTTTTGTGAATTCCAATTGAATTAGAAAAAAGGGCTTATAAACTGAAGATAGATACCAACCAGTTTTCTTACGTTCACGGGACTTTTTCTTGAAAGCCGATTTCGGAGCTGTGCCGATGTGGCCTTTGTGCAGTCTATTAAAATCTGCCTGTAGTGAAAAGTTTAAGTTGTTTAAATTAATCAAAATGTTTACAAATAAATAGTTAATTATTGATTGTTAATAATTATTAATTAGTCCATTAATTTAAAGCATGTAAAGCTATGTATATACATTTTATCAAACATAATTTTATAAAAACAAAGAAATTGCTAAAATCAAATACATATAATATTTACCTATAATAGCATTAGCTATAAGCTATAAAACATTGTCACCATCACAGAACTGAAATAAAAAAAAATAAACGAGGAACTGGTTTAAAAATACAACATGCAGGAAGTTTATAATTAGTCAATAAATACTACTGCAATATTAGATGGAGATAATTTCTATTACAGATTATGGTTTTTCTATGTATATCAATTTGTACATATTCACTGGTCACTGATGCATTCGATTTTTTTTTAGTATATAACCTTATTTAGATAGATATAAATTATAATATGTGCCCTTAACCAACATTAAATTTACTTCATAAACTTCTCCAGATTTTTATTTAACTTCATATCAAATCTTTATCACAATATAGGTGACTTGCTTGATTTTACAGAAAAATCCATCATCATCAAGCACATGGTGTTATAATCAAGTTAAGTAATCAGTTACAAGCCTCAAATTCACATAATAAATCAACCCCATTTCTGCTTCAAGCGTCACCTACCAATAATATAATAAATATACAATGTTTTGTTTTTTGTTAAATACATTTTTAATGACGCTAAAAATAAACAACTTTTACATTAAAAGCTCTAATTATTTGCAAATTATATTCATGGATTAGACATCAAAAGGTAACATAGAAATTCAAATGTTATTTAATATCAACTATTAATGTGGGGGCCAAGCTAATATTTATATAAATTACACATTGACATAATGACATGAAGTTATTAGAACAATAATTAATAAGAAAAATAAACATTAAAAAAATTGGTAGTAAGTATTAATACCAATATTGCATCTCTTGGATTCCTGATTAGTAACACAGCAGATTTGAACTTATCAGGCTCAAGTGGTGGGGCTTCATGGGTTTTTACAACAAGTACTGAGCCATCAGTGACATTTTCAGCAGGAAATCCATGCACTTTTAGACCAAAATCCATATAAATTGATCCTGTTACTATACCTGAAAAAATTATTTTATGCATTATGATAAAAAAACTCACATTTTATCTGATGATTCTCTCATCTTCAACTAATAACTGCCACATCTTTGTTCAATAAGCTTGGTCAAAAGTAGGTGGCATGCAGTTTGTATATGTCAACTATGCTAATGAGTGTAGAAACCTTTTCCAATGAAACACAACTTAATTAGGTTGCATTTTGCAATTCGGGAGTGGGAATTTAAAGTTACATTATTTTACTTTCTTAGCTATGTATTCTCATAATAGGTTACTGTTGGTTTGAACATAAACCACACCCATAAGCCAAGCAAGCAAAGAGAGTATTTATCCCTCCCTGTCAAAAAATATGTTGTGGTAGTGGTAAATGTATTTTGGACTGAGAGATTACCCAAAATTTATAAAAAAAATCGTAATTCCCCTTTTCGTAACGGACGAACGGACGTGGTAGTTTTCCCACCTCTTCCCTCTCTCCTCTGTCAACACCATTATTACTGGGAAACATTGTACATGTAAGCAGCCATTCGAAATATCCTCTGTTTACAACATTTCTTTTACAGTATTCTCAGGAATAGTGTGTTTTCGCCCATACGCCCTAACAAAAAAAAACTATCAAGACATAAAAGTCTACCTAAAATTCTTGTAAACTTTATTCAAGATGTATAGACATTCTTCTTATTTGTGGTTTTTATGAATAAAACAAACTAGATGTTTAACAGTGGTAGAGCCTGCAACAACATCTGTTGCATGAATAGGCGAGCTCGACCGGTGAAATACCACAACCTCACAGAAAATAGGCGTCAAGCAGATGTATTCTGCGTTTTGTCTGATGAGTGAGGTGCCGGAGGCATAATTACAGTCCTCTTCCCCTTCCCACCCTTTCTTTATAAGGATATGATAGGAACAGGAACAGGGTTGGATGGGGAGAAGGGCAGGGAAAAGGAAATATCCTTTTTCCTGTCCAAAGGAAATATCCACTCCTCTGTCCATTGTCATGGCAACGCATCCGCAACACATTTGCTTGTTGCGGATGTGCTTGTTGCTGCTCGTTTGCCACCTTCTACCATAAAAAAAAAATAGATACTCACCAGTGACTTGCTGCAAAAGATACCTCAGCCATGTGTTTCCACTGCCAGGGTAGGAAACGAGTGCCACTGCGTATGGTAAAGGAGGTGATTGCCAGTGTAACTCCTTGCACCAATTTACACTAGGCGCATGTCGTAAGCCAAATTGGCTCATGTAACTTTTACCGTAATAAACACTCTTTGAACCATGTAGAGGACTTAACATGAATAAAATAATAGAAAAATAGAGAAATGCGAGAGCAGCCGCTAACAAGAAAATTGATTTTCGCGACATTATAATCTCGGCCTTGGACGTAGTTGTTGTACTTCATTTGTTAAACCACAAGATTATTTCAGACAAGTTCATAGTAAAGTTTTATTTTATATTCATTTTATACACTTCTTAAATTCATGCAATAAAACCATTTCGTTACTAATTTGTTTATGGAATATTATTTATTTAAACTTCACTTTGGGCAGAGAAGGAAGAATTTTGGATAATTTTCTTATATAAATTTATAACTTAATGTAAATTTATAAGTTAATGAATTTTGAGCAATTAAAATTAGGGTTGAGGGTTCGTTCTGACTGACGGAACTGACAACATAACATATTTAGTATGCAGTGTTGAATTCAGGCCCGCAAAAATCTATTATAAATGCTACCCAAATAATAACATTGATAACTAAATTTATATTACTTCGTTCAAAATT
>JWHW01038044.1:25471-40488 GCA_000931545.1 Papilio glaucus | reverse complement strand
GGTTTTATTTGATTCCGCGCGGACGAAGTCGCGGGCAACAGCTAGTTTACTATAAAATTGTTTAATACAATGTTTATATCATAAAAATACACCTGTTTATAAATCACGGTATAAGATATGTATTTATTAGTACCACCATTTTATTTGTTAATTGATATAACGTAATTGGATATGACAAAAAAAAGTTGTTGCTAAACAATGTAAAGTATATTTGAATTTTCTTGTCCGTCCGTCTTGTGTTCGTCGGCATCATTCGAGAAAAGTTGGTCCCATTGGCCATTCTTCACATGTTAAATACATCTGCATTATCAAGTTCTTTCACAGTAGTTAAATTATAATATATCTTAGTAAGTATTTATTTAATGTACAAGAGGACAATTGTACTGCATATGTAATAAAACTGTTATCTGTAATGACGCCTAATTACGTCTCCAGTGTCCTTCATTCACCGTAATTTGACGACAACTCCTAAAATACAGAAATGCTGGTATCATTTTTTACTTATTCATTATATACATACATATATGCTATTTTTTAAAAGGAAGAAGCTGACAAACGAGAAAGCCACCTGATATTAAGTGACTGCTGGTAGGCATCTGCAACAAGCTAATGAGTTGTAGATGGGTTGTCTACCTTACCTCTTCCCATCCTTTATTTATTAGAAATGGATGGGAAGGGTAAGAGGACTGGATTTGGGCTTCCGACACGTCTCGTCGCAGAATACTTCACGACTGTCTTCTGTGAGGTCGTGGCCATACGTGCAGATGTTGTTACGAGCTCTACCACTGTTATTTTTATAAGAAATAAGGTAATGTTCAAACTAAACATAATGTGCCTTAAAATAAAATAAGTTAATTTTATAATGTATTTACATCTTTTACTTCAAAAAAATACCTCCTTATTCACAGCATTAACATTTAAAATGCAAATACAATTAATAAGAGTCCCTTCGTAATTGACAAGAGGCCGACGAAATTACGCCCACAAGTAATTTTAATTCCATTATACTGTCAAGCAGGATTACTGCTATCATCAGTTAGTACAAACAAAATGTGATGGACAGTCAATAATTCAATCGACTGGCAATTGTCCTTCGAAATATATAATGGCAGATCCATCCAACGCACAGGGACATTTTACATTAGTACTTCTTAAGTGGCTTGATTAGGTAAATAAAGGTTTCAGGCTACCTGTACATTAACGCGGTGCGAGTAAGCGGAGGTCAGCAAGGGAGTAACGTGGAGCGGAGTTGCGGACTGCGCGTGTCCATTGGCCTGGAGCGAGGAAGCGGAGAGTAGTGCGACGTGGAGTTGGGGATTGCGCGGGTTCAAGCGAAGCGGGATAGTTCAGTTTCATCATTTCAACGCTCCGCTTCCTCGAAATGTTTGATATTTTAATATAGCTCGTAAGCCCTATTGACGCAGAGCTTAGATTTGATTGCTTTATATTAGCACAGCTCCGCTCCAATTGTCATGCAGCTTAAGGCTAAGCCTAAAGTAATTGATTGCTATTAGGAAATTATAAACCACTTCTTTTATATAATGGCGTTTATTTTTTTAATTAATTTTTCCTGACGTTCCAAATATTTTACATTAATCATGGTTACTCTGGAATTGGACATTTTTTGTCTTAATTTAAGTTTTCAACTAAATGGTTCTTATTTTTCCCGAAAATCCCGGGCAGAACTTTAGGAAAAAATAATGAAATAATTATGTATAATGAAACGAATGAGTTATGTATGTTTTAACTATCGACCCTGGATGATTTAATTTTCTAGGAATCGATAAATGCCGAAACATTCTATTACATTGAAAAAAATATGCAAGACACTAATTTTTCGGAGATGTCGTTGCTGGTAACCTTATTGACGATTCTTACAGCTTCATCTGATACAGGGCTCGCGATCCGAGTGATCTTGAGCTATGCAAGACAAGCTAATATAAGCTTATTAAAAATTACCTCTTGTATAGAATTATTAAATACAATTACATTTACATTATTGCAAATATTGTTTATTACAAACAGTATCCTTTATCTCAATTCATGTGGGTTCATGCGACCAACAACTAAGGAAAATATATACATATGCTTTCATTCACACGTATGTCTGCTTAATAAGCTTTTACTTGGATTCGCCTCGAGGAAGAAACTCTGAAATTTAGGATACGTTATCTTCGAACATGTCGCTCAGACTATCTGGAGTTTATAAGGAGAAATTATATCGTCCCGGTTAAATGTGAACTGTTGTTTTCAGAAAATCACTTCTATGGATGGAAAAATCAGCAATCCAATCAATTTTATTCTTCTATTTAAATATTTTCTTTTGACGATTTTTGACTTTCTCGTATTGATGCTTATTCTATTCTTTCTTGATTTTCTCTAGTCTTTCTTCTTCTTATGTACATTCGCTTAGCATATTTATTACTAGTTAACTAAAGCAAACAGTTTTATCATCAATTATTTATAATTAGCGTATTTCATATTATACAAGTTAGTATATAAGTTTATTTATCACCCTTGTAAGTTTAAGGAGTGATAAATGTAATATTCTTAAGGTAACAAGGAATTTATAACATAAAATATTATAATTCTAGAGAAAAATTTGATAAACTCAATGATTTTATAAATTTTTTAAAGCCGGTGTTTTCAGTCCGAAACTAGTCACTAGTACTACTACTAGTCAATAAATACAGGTTACTAAATCGAACAATTTTCGTTTCCTAAATTATTGATATAAATGGCCGTTGATATAGCTTCGCACATGATTAATGCTTCAGTAATAATCAAAGTTACATTTGACTGAACATATTAAATTAGCCGTACATAATTGACTGATTTGTACACCGAAGCTGGTTTAACTTGTACAATTACATTACGAGAATAGAATTAATTATACGTCATAAAGTTCTGCTTCATGGATGTGTACTAGCGGACCCAGGAGTCGTCTTGCAAAAACGTAATAAAAATACTCTCCAAAAACCCGACGGCAGTGTCAGAGTTCAATCGTAAATATAAATCATCCGACCTATGTGGCTTAAGAGGAGTTTATTGTCATTCATACGTATGGTATCGTTTTGTGGATTTTCTATAGAAGCCATATAGCCAGTCTAGTTCTGCATAAAGCGCCTTGTTGCGACGAATAGCAAATACTTATAGTTACTTCATTGCTCTTTTATTTAATTACTCGTTTTTGTCATTAGCCTACCTACATTTTGTAATGTTTTATATTATACGTCTTACACATCATGGGAGCAAGCTGTTTTATTGTCTTCCCCAAAATAATACCTGGAGCAATCCGCTTCTCAGTCTGTGCTATCAAAAGTCAAAACAATTACGTGGGGACGGTGTAATACTATATTTATAGCTCACGAGACGTCAGTCACAGCGCTGTGCTAACTTGAGTATCTGATTTCAACTGTCTCTGTAAGTGGAAAAACTACAAGCTGGACTCTAAAATATAATCAGACGTGTGCAGTGAAATATTTTATATAAATCTGTATTTCTGTATTATTTTAATATAAATGAAAATCAGGTTTATTTGTTAGTAATAATAATAACAATGCTCTCTATTCTAGGATTAGAGAAAACATACACGATTAATCTATAAAATGTCCCTAATACCAGTGTGTTCCTCTGTGTATAGGCCTCCTCTAACAGTTTCCACTATGGTCTGTCCATAGCTACTCGTCTCTACTTTGGGCCGACGGTCATTTTGATGTCATCCTCCCATCTTAGACACTGTTTCCACGTCTTCTTTTTCCGACTCTTGATACCACCTTCTGCCATTTACTTTGGTTCGCAAATTTTTAATTAAACAATCACAAATTAAATACCAAATTAAAAATTATTAACTTGTACACTTGTTGACATAACAATATAAATCTATTGAGAAACAACAACTTAAGTTAAATAATATACAGATTAAATTAACACAACGTGCACAGGTTGGGTTGTGAGTTCAGAGACCACGATCGTTAAGACTACATTTTCATTTGGCCGCCTGTCGACGGAGTCATAAAGGAAGAGAATGGCACGATAAAATCGCGTGAATACATACTTATGCGAATGTAACCCCACAATATGCCCTCAAAATGTATTTACATATTAGAGGCAAAGTAATTTAGTCATAAATATTCATTGCCTTAGTGATGTAATGAGATACATATATTTGAACTCTGTTAGGATTTGATTTCCTTTATACGAAGCAAACGCAACATACCACCATTCCGGGCCTGCTACACTTTTGACGTAATGGTCCCATCGTTTTAATCGATCCTTCGTTCCTTTTCTCAACCTACGAGTATAGTAGAACTCTATTAGGATTTGTTTTTTTCATAAGACACAAACGAGTAAGAGGATGTTAGGTTAACGTGCTCGTCAAAATTCGTAAGAGAGAGTTTTAGTTCATAATATTTGTTAGGTTAAACAGAAAGGAGGAATTAGCAGGAAAAGAAGAAACAGTTATTTAGCTTGCTATATAGCACTAACCCGATCAATCTTTAGTTGTCAATATTTTGTAATGTAAAACTTCCGCGGTCTAACCATGACATAAGGGAAATAGCCGCTACTGCTGGCGCTGTCTACGTTGTATAACGCCCGGTTTCTAAGTGGTTCGTCAATGTTTTATTTAACTAACTCTATTATCAAGTTATATATCATGTCAAGTCGATTTTAGTAATAAGTTAGTTTTATATAAAATAAAAAAAGATTTAAATGTCATGTTTCTAGAAACTCAAATGATCGGATGTTTCACAGCTAGCTAGCTAGGTGATTTTTCTATCGATCAGCCTTTCAGAAACTGAGGCGTTTATGTAGCGTAGTCAAATTTAACATTCATTTAATTCGTGTTTATTGCGAACGCTCAACTATGAGGTCGTTGACACCAGCATGTACTGTTCAAATTAAACCTCGTTTAATTTCATTTATGTTAGCTTTTGGTCCCAAATGTAATACGGTAGCTAAGCGGTATAATACTCGATAAATAGGTAATTAGTTATGATTCATTCGCGCAGCAATGCTCTGTGACTGTCTCTGTGGGATCGTTGAATGTGTGCTCTGCGTTTTGTAGCCCAATTAAACGACGATTATCAAATTTTGTTTACGGACTGCAATTTAAATAGTTGCTTTTATGGTTTATAACGTTGCAACTAATCATTTATTTTAATGCCAAACGCTTTCCCATCCCATATTATATTATTCTTATATACAGGGTGTCCTACGGCGATGAAACATCAAACACTATCTTAAATATTAAAATGAATTCTTCTTTCAATAAAATTTCCTATGTAAAATATTTAAGCTGTGGGATGTCATGTATGATATAGAATATCGTATCAATTAAAAATATAAAGTTTGTGTGCTTTGATGGATAGATTGGATGGATTTGTTACTAATGATTAATCACATTTTGATACAACTTTACATAAAGATGAAGAAAGACAACTAGGATTGGTCGTTAGCGTTGAAATAACAGTTGGTTCTCCATTATAAATTCAGTACTAATTTATTTTCGATCTTTGTCGTCTATCGTTTCACTTCTTGTCTCCACTATTTCTATTCATTATTTTGTACATTTGCCTGTTGCTGTCTCTGTATTTGCAACGTAGAAATCCGTGGTATTATCGAACGTCAAGATAAGCGAGCTATTAATTAATCAATGTACGTCAGTGTGGAATAATTAATCTGTGTAGCGACTCCGCACAGGTATGTTATCTTCACGTCCATGCGTACATATTGTAAATATGTTTTACCATACTTATTGTGATGGAAATTTCAATGAATTATGTCCTTGCCATTTAATTAAATCTAAATATATATATTTTCGTATCCGTTAATTTTCCTACACAATGTATTTTTTAGAAGGTGATTTTATCTGTTGTGGAAGAAGGTGACCACGTATTATGTTACCGCTACATATAGGCATTTGCAACAAGCTGATGAGTAGCAGATGCGTTGCCTACTTTTAACAACGTTAAAGGTAGCTAACGCATCGCATAACATTAATACCTGCTTTAAGATCGGTACTTAAACTTTTTCGTTTGATTAGAAGGATGTGACCCTTTTAATTGCTTTCTTTCCTTTGCGTATCTTTTCCTACACAAAGGCTAATGATGCTTCTGTGTTTCATCTATTGAGTTAGATAAAGCTAGCGCTATCCTCGTCTATATTATCTCTCGAGTTGCATCAGTAAGTCTTTTGATTGTTACGAATGTTGGTGGTTAGCGAAATTTACTTCATATTTGCTGGCTGGCTTGCATTCTACCAAGCCAAAATCCGAAACCAAACGGCTGGACCGATTTAGATGGTTTCAGGAAATCTGCAGATTGACCTAGCTGTTGATCCTGTGAAGTTTGGTAGCGATTGAATCAAAATTATTAGTACTACCTGGGTCACTTGTATTATTTTATCTTTTTCCGGAAAAATTCAAAGTATGAAAGTTGCTGGAATTATTTTGCGACAGTAA
Source organism: Papilio glaucus (assembly GCA_000931545.1). Classification (NCBI taxonomy): domain Eukaryota; kingdom Metazoa; phylum Arthropoda; class Insecta; order Lepidoptera; family Papilionidae; genus Papilio; species Papilio glaucus. The sequence continues at coordinate 34,025 of JWHW01038044.1, read as the reverse complement.
AACAAGGGTTTTCAAATCACAAAGTTGAGACGATTTCATTCATCATTACCGGTTTATCATTGAAGCGAAACACAATTTCAATTTTGTCAACAATACAGACCAATCTGAAATGGCCGCCGAGCGCCGTGCCGAGCTTTGTAGATGATTAATGCCTTCATATTAATCAACGTTACAGCTACATTCGAATGAGCAGATTACATTATCTTCATACAAAGTCAGTGATTTAGTTACAAACGTTAGAATTTAATTTTTATTTAATATTAATTACTGTTGCCTGGTTTAACTTTCTTTTTAGCAAGTAAATACTGATTTTGTAATTTTAACCTGTCCCAAAGATTATTCTATTAAGAATCCTGGTCCTTTTTACAATGTAATTTAGCATTTGGCCAGTCCATCAAAAAACTACTCATATTTGTTGTTTGAGCAGTCCCTGCGACTTCGTTGGTTTCAATATATTTATAAATGTTGTCCCTTGTTCTAGGATCTAGGCTATAAAGTTTGAGGTACTACAAATTAAAATGAAACTTAGGTATTAACGCCACCGCACTATAAGTTACATTAGGCTATAGTAGGCTAGCGGCCAGTGTCGGGAGTGAATCTAAAGCGTTCAAACTAAGTGCCTTTCGGACCGGCGAATTCCCCGAAATTTCCGTTCCGTTCAACCATTCATTTAGTCATCCTCACCAACTTTTACGTTCATAATATTAAATGATAGAGTTTCTACGTATCATAATAAACAATAACAAACGGATATGTTGACATTGTCATAGCGGATTGTTTTTCTTAGCGTGTTCAGAGTAAAACCATCTCTCTAAAGTTTTTTACTCCGGATTTTGTTTCAAAATATTTATAACTTCAGCTTTACTCGGCTAGATAAATATAGCCTAGATTACTCGCTGATAAAAAAGCTTTCTTCCAATAAATGATTTTTTAAAGATAGGTTTAGTTGATCCGGAATAAACAATCAAATATTTTATGTATAATATTAGTATAGATGTGCCGGTCCATTTAATGCAACTACGAAATCATATTAATTAAACTAAATAAATGCATACGATTTTAACTTCCTTCATTCAGATAAAATCATGTAAATTTTGTATGAACTCTTTTGAAGCAAACTGCTACTCTTTTTAACTAGTATTTCAATTAAATTTCCAATTCCATTTTGAACTCTGCACGTCCGAATGGAGCACTAAATTGAGTTTGTTCTGTATAATTGTTCGTTATACATTCTATTATTACAATGTAACTTGATCAAACAGGCTTTTTTTCAGAAAAAAATGTACTAGCTTTGTAGATCAGGCAGAATCGAAGCAAAAGCAAACCTTAATCTAAAGGAGAAATCCCTCTAGACTTAAATATTCTAGAGGAATTCACCCTTATTTTAAAAGTATATGATGACGCTTTTAAACCTCATAATCTAAAAGTCATCTCTATTAGCGTCCGTAATGGCAATATTAGACAAAGGTTACCTTAACCTTCCTCACGTACTACTCAGTTTATTAGTGAAAATTGCATGAAAATTTGTTCAGTAGTTTTCCAATTTATAGCAATTAGACAGACATACAGATGCAACAAGGGAAGGGAATATGTTTTATATCAGTGCTATTTCAATGACGCATAAAAATTGTCTTAGCTAAATAGCAATTTCTTAACAATGTTTTTCTTCTCCAAACTTAAAGAGTGCATCACAGAAACGGCTGACCAGATACTGATGCTTGGTTGCCTGTTTCTACCAAACCCCACGACCTGAAAACCATGATGGAATTCACCGAGGATAGAATAACTCTTCGTGCAAATATCAGCATTCTGGCATCATTCGGAAAGAACCTTAAAAAAGAAACAAGCTTGATAATAATTCAAAGTCGCGAAAAGTAACTAGAAAATAATAATTTGTATATCGGTTTGAAATATAACGAATCCGCAGACAGACTATCCCCTCAAATTAATTTGAATTACCATTGACACGAAAAAATATCCGAGCTTCTCTATTTATCGCGACTCGGTTTGAATTAAAAATAAAATACTCTGCGTAGTTCAAACTAAAGTGGAGTTCAATTTATTAATTTAATTTTGTGGCCTAGTTGCCAAAAATAAATCAAACACTCTAGATTATTTTATCACCGTAATTAAAAAATAATAAATTGCCGCTACTCCAATTTTCGTTTGATGACGAGATTCTTCTTGAAAATACATTTTTGAAGCTGACTTTTATTTAATACTAGCTGTGCCCCGCGGTTTCACCCGCCCTGCAAGTTTACTTAAACGAAATGATATTACTTCTTAACAGTAAGAATCTATATAATAGTACTCTATTTTTTAGCATTTTTATCGAACAAATGTTTGACATGGTTCTTTAAATTGATATAACTTATTTATTTATAAACCGAGTAGAATAAATGTTAAGTGAAGCTTACCACAATACATTAGTAAAAACTGCACTGAAATCGGGTAAGCCGTAATCGTTTCTGAGATTAGCGGTAACAAACACACAGACAAACAGATAAACAAACAGACAAAATTTTTAATAATTATTGTTTTGGGTTTTATTGTGTTTATGAAGGCCTCCAATAATAGTTTTTCTCAAATATCTTCCATGTTCAGACAGTGATCCGTTCCATTTTTATTATATGTATAGATTGGATGATGTAATTTTTGTTTTACTTGGTGACTTAAGATTGTTTTAAATAAACTATATATATATATTTATATATATATATATATATATTTATATATATATGTCCTATTTTTCTAATATAGATATTCATGTTTGACGGTTGTCAGCATAAGTCGCCACTCGTTTCACTCGTGTATCGTGGCTACCGCTTATGTTCAAGACACACACATTCTTCCAAAGTACTTTCATAAATTATGAGTTTTTGACTATAGAGACAAGTAATACAGGTTTAAAACATTCTGGTATAAAAAACCAACAACAAAATCTATTCCTTAACATATAATTAGGTTCACAAAACGTGTCGACAGCCACGTGAACACTGATCGACTGCTCGCGTGCTCATAATTTCAGTATAACTCTTATTGTTTTTTCAGTACTGCAAGTGATTGATGATTAAATCATGCTTATTAGATATCTAATAAAATAATTGTTAAGTTACAATTGTTAGGTTTACATTCCCTCCCCATACAATCCCTCATTTTGAGAAGGACAAAAAGGTAGTGGCAGGAGAGTCGAAGCGGGAATTTCTGTACATCCTCGAGTGCAAGGTACCCTCGGAATGTAAATCTGATATTTACATTCCGAGGGTACCTTGGACTCTTTTAAATACCGTACTCCATAAATCAGTCATCTATGTCCAAGCGCTTGGGCAAGCCCATTAAAATTGTAAAAAAAGTCGTACATCGGACACACTCTAGTGCATCAGATTAAGACAGGAGGGGTTTTTATGTGCTAAAATGGGACGATTTGAGCGCAATGCAAAGGATCGAATCGGAGGAGGGGATCACAAACTTTATACATAACTGTCACCTGGACATCCTCGAGCGCGGTCAATTTTATTTTATTTTAAAGGAAATAGTTCAAGGATAACGTGATAAGATAATCTGACGATTTCAACAAGCCGAAGTAACAAAAATATTGAATAAAGACTGTTGATCCTTTCTTACCGCTAAAAGTAAATTGTCGTATAACCTTTTTTTTACCATCTGATCTTCACATCCAATAAGTCCCCAGAACCCTCGAGGATGTACAAGTTTAGCATCGTCGGTTCCCCTGCTATAACTTATCTGACGACAGATCACGCAATATTTTCACTTGTGAAAATGAAGAAAACGTAAAACAATTTTACGGTTATGTATGTCACCGTAAAACTATAAAAATCGTCAGTATATAAAGTACTAGGAATATTAAGTGGCATAAAATTGTGAATTGAACGAACCATTTACAATGTAACATATTTATTATTGATAATTTGCTATACATTTTCGTTAATTTCTTTAAGTCATCATTCATGTATTAGATGAAAGACTAATTCTTAAAATCCATTAAATCCCGTAAAAAGAGAAAAACATTGTGAAACAATTTTAAACTAAAATTTTTAAACTGAACTCGCAATTTGTTTTAATTAAATCCTATATTTATTTACGAAGAAACGGTAATAGTGAGTTTGTTCATTGCAGCCGGCCATCGAATTGGAGCACGGCGTGGGTACGGATACATAAATTCAACGAAACCATCCATAGATAAACCCTTTGCCAACATAAATTGCGGATAGATAATATTTGTTATTAGCGCAGTCGAAAGAGAGGGCTACAGTTATTTATTGATACTGGTTTTTATAATCACAATAGTAAGAAATCGCGTATAATAATCACAATAGTAAGAAATTTATAAAACGTTTATGAAAGGGTTTGTATTTGTCCATGGAAATAAAAACAAAAATAACAATTGCACGAATGACCTGACAGAAGACAGACGTGAAGTAGAAGTATTTTGCGTTACGTCTAATGAGTTAGGTTCCGGAGGCCTTATCCTATCCTTTTCTAATATATAAAGGGTGATAAGGGAAAGAGAATTTGACGGGGGAGGGGACGGTAGGAAAAGGAATATTCCTTTTTTGTTTATCCTCTGTTCATTTAAAGGTAGGCAGCGCAGCAGCTTGTTGCAGATGTGGTCTCTTAATATCAGATAAACCACTTGCTCGTTTACCACCTTGTATAGCCCAAACGAGATGCGCTGGACAGAAACCGGTGGAAGCAGATCATCCGTTCCAGATGCAACCCTGATATTGACCACTACCCTCAGACATGAGGGACCGACCCTAGAGAGATAGCCCAAAAATAACTTCCACCGTCGCGCCTATGAAGAAATAAAATGGCTACCTATTCATGCAGAAGCTTTTAGATTTACAGTAGTATATTCTTAATTTAACTTGAACACACTAGTTACATAGTTTATTTCCTAGTAGTTACGAACGTCCAAAATCAATATGACAACGAATACGTTTTCCAGGAGCAAACTAGTATCCAAGAGAAAACTTCCACGCATCTATAATTGAAAAGGAAAAGTTTAAACGAGGTTCAGTTAAAATTTTGTGTCACGGCGGTCGTGTTTATACAACATATAACGAGTGTGCGACGCTAGCAGCTAGTTAATAAATTAGTTACAACTAATGCCTCTATATTTTTTTGATAGTAAATATTTCTCTAAGTAAATTTTAAAGAGAAAACAAAAACAAAATTACAAGTTAAGGGTATAAATTATACTTTTTTGATGACCCTCTTTTCTCTAGATAGTTCATTAAAATACTACATACATCGACCCAGTCGATTACTCGAGACCCTCCTTAGTTCTGCTAAAGCTGGTTATACAGGTTGCACAGCTCTGTATACTCATTTTAATGGTAGCTTTCTCCAGTCTATCGTAGGAAGCAAAATATAATTGTGTTTATCAGTATCATATCCAGTAAACATAGGCCTGTGACAAAATCCTTGCATATTTAAATTTACAAGACATTGTTAAGAATACAAGTAAAGCCAAATGAAATTAACAACTCAAAAGTTACGGAATGTATAGTATTCCCCATGAATACGTATACACTTTTCCCTTCGTTTAAATCACTTGAAAAATACTAATGACCACTCTTCTTTAGATAGCTTAGAAATTTTATACTTATAAGCAGCCAGCGCATTTTCTTTGTTCTCAAATTGCTTTAAATTTTTCTTTATTTTTCTGTTCAAAATCACAGAAAAATATGGAGTCAAGTCAAAAAATCTGAGGAATATGTTGGGTGGGGCAGAATAAAGATGTTTTTTGAACAGAAAAACTCAAGTGTTCTGGCAAAAGCGTGCGGGACAGCGTTGTCGTGGTGCCAGAGCAGCTGCAGAGTTCCTGACTTCGGCCCCTTGTCTAACCAAGCTGACAATACTTTTGGGGCACAAATTTTCCTTCGGTCTTCTAGCACACCGTAGCAATTTGTGCGGCAACCACCTTGAACGACGCTTATGAAGGGACAGTCACTCATGTATGATGGTGTGCAATACTGCTGATGAAATATCCAGTACACGCTTAATCTCTGGGTATGTAATTAGTGGGTTATAGCCAATAACTTTTTCCACAGATTGCACATTTTCTTGAGTGACCGCTGTAGACAGCTGTCCTCTCTTCTCCTCATCTTGAAAACTCTCCTGTCGACTTTAAAATTCAGCAAGCCAATTGAAAACAGTTTCACATGAATACAAAGACTTACCAAAGTGGCTAATAGCTTAAACATTCTTGAGGATTGTCTCGTCTTCCAATAAAACACACTTCTTGAATAATCTTCTTATATTCAACCAACAGGGTAACAACGTCTCGAGAGGTCCAAATGCTCAGGCGGTTCGAGTACGACCGACCTTGTGTCGCTGGTGAGCGTTCGTTTTGTATCCTCAACCAGACTAACAAAAATATGTGTTTTAATTTATACCCTCGACAAGGTTTACAAAAACAAGTGGTGGTTTAAACTATTAATTAATTAACTTTTTAACAATCAGGTGCTTTTACAACTTTCATTAAACTTTTATTCCAAAATACATCATCAAAACAGCGACTTATTTTTTGGAAACTGAATTTAAACGATTTATGAGTAAATGGCGTTGCTCCTATAGTAATTCTTATTATAATAAAGCAATTATTAACATGATAATTTAAAATTACTTAAGTCATTATTAATTAATTCACATCGCAACTTGACTCTTAACTTAGCTGTAATTCTTTTTCAAAGAGATTAAATAGAAAAAGGTTCTCATGTGTTTGGATATCGAATAACTAGATTACAATATTTCTGATTTTGAAACGAATTTTTACGCTTGTAAAAATCTCAAAGCTATAAACATATTAACTTTATTAAATTATCTTTTAAATTAGACCAAAACAGATTAATTTAAATGCAGCAAAATACATCGCCAGTACCGCTTACAATTTAAACTACGAGATGGCGCTGCTAGCAAAGAAACAAAATCGTTAAGGATGATATTCTGAATGCTTATGCCTATGATATTGTCATTTGTTAATTTAAGAAACGGCTGGACCGATTTCTATAAAATTTACAGGGAACGTCAGAACGGCACAGTGGGTGTTCCTGTGAACTTTGGTAGCGATCCGGGATATTTTTAAGATATGAAATTCCGTAGTATTGATTACACGACTCTACAAAAAAATTTTCGTTCTTTGTCCTAAAGTTTATACTATTATTTTCCAGTTAGTTATGCACAAAAACGAAAAGAAAATACCTTTTTTCGGTATAAAGTTTGCTTTTGTGATAGTTATAATAATAATACTCATTTTTCAATTTTTTCATAAATTTTAATTGATTTTAATATTTTTAAAAAGACCGCGCGGTGAGAGTGGGGTATTAACGTTTACACTGTGCCGCTAGATGGCACCCGAGTGATAAACAACCATCAGGTGTTATTTACAAGCCCAGAATAACTTAAAATGTCGTCACGAAAGTGTAAATACGATGCTGATGCATTTTGTTTTATATGTGGTCAATTTATTAAAGTTCGAGACGTGAAATATGAACTAAAGACATCTCACGTTCTCTGTGAAGCCTATGAAGCATATTTTGACTGTCCTGTACGGAATCAAGATAAGCCATGGGCTCCACATGTTGCTTGTAGTTATTGTAAAAGGTGTTTGGAAGGTAAGCAATTTTTATTTAATTAAGCGATGAATCCAAAATAATAGACATATTAATTTTTATATTTTTAGGTTGGTATCGAGGTGAGAAAAGGTCTATGAAATTTGCAATACCAAGGATTTGGCGAGAACCAAAAGACCATATTACTGACTGCTACTTTTGTATGGTGAATCCGAGTAAAAGACGTAGAGGTAAAAATGCAAAACCTATTGAATATCCTGACCTGGAATCTTCTTCTGCTCCAATTGCTCACGACCTGACACGACCAGTACCTAAACCACCAAAAAAATTATCGCAGAAAAGTAGCTCATCGTTTAGTTCTTATAAAAGTAATTCCGATAAGGAGTTTTTGCCTACACCTGAACAACCAAAACACTATCTCATTACTTCAGAAGATTTTAACGATCTAATTAGAGATTTAAATTTGCCAAAAAATAAAGCAGAGCTTCTAGGCTCTCGGTTAAAACAGTGGAATTTGCTTGATGATGTTAAGATCACGGATCAGCGGACTAGGCATGAAATGTTTGCAACGTTTTTCACGAAGGAAGATGGACTTTGTTTTTGTAATGACATTAAAGGTATGTTTGAAGCAATTGGCATACCCTGTGTCCCTAGCGAATGGCGTTTATTCATTGACAGCTCTACAAAAAGTTTAAAAGCAGTTCTATTGCACAACGGAAATAAATTTCCGTCTCTTCCAATTGCTCACTCAGTACATCTTAAAGAAAATTATGAAAGTGTCAATATTTTGCTTGTATCTGTAAAGTATCGTGAGTATAACTGGGAGCTGATTGGAGATTTTTAATGGGGCTACAGGGTGGATATACAAAGTATCCGTGTTATTTGTGCTCGTGGGAGAGCAGAGCGGATTCTAAACACTATATTCAACGGTCATGGCCTGTAAGAACAGAATTGTG
>JWHW01038044.1:0-12593 GCA_000931545.1 Papilio glaucus | reverse complement strand
CCCCCCAATTGTAGGTTACAATTATTATAATAGGGAAATTATATGCATTGATAAAATAATTATAATTCTATCGACAATCACCTCGAAGCAAAAGTAAACTTTTGCCTTTTAGCAAGTACTTAGAATATTACAACCATACCTTCTAGTTGTAATTTTTAAAAATATAAAAGTTATATCAAAGTGTACTAAAGGTATACATTCGATATACTATTAATATCAATACTGTGAGGGTATTGGCGCTTCACTTGTATATAAGATATTTAGTAACCGAATTCCGTAGTAGTGGAGACGTCCAGCTCAGCAGAGGTCGGCGGACAGGAGACCAGGAGAGTCGCGAGCGCAGTGAGCGCGGCGAGCCCGGCCGCAGCCGCCTTGCGTTGTGCGCCCCGCATGTCGCCCGCTGTACCTCCGTCACATCGCACGAAAACGTCTGCAAGTTATCTTTCAGTCAGTGTATAAACATAACACATATTATATCCGTATGCTATGGGGGCGAGGAGCGGACAGAGAACGGGCATTTCGTATGCAAAAACGTGCAGTTAGGGCAATCGCTAGGGTACCGCGAACGACCTCAGCCAAATCGATATTCATCGCGCACAGAATTTTAACATTGCCGTCGTTAGTTATCTTCCAGGTGGCGTTATTCACGCGGCAAACGCTTCCTGCATTTAAAACGCGCAAAGAAACCGGCAGCTGTAGGATGGTGACTCGCGGCGCGAACAAGCTGGCTCTGGCGGCGCACAGACTGGCGAAAACCGAGAAGACGACGCACGTCATGGGGCCCGCCGTCTACAACCGCCTTCCGGACCACGTCACAGCGGCTACCAGCCTTGCGTCTTTTAAAAAAAGATTGAAGTCTTGGCTTGTCAAAAAAGCTTTCTATAGTGTCGAAGAATTTTTAAACTAATTTCTATCTCTTTTTTTTGTCAGATATTGTCTTATTGTTTAATGTCAGTAATTACTTGTAGGTTGAAGTAGATTTTGATAAATGTTTAAATTTAAAATATTTTATTGTATCCATGACCTGTAATTAGTTAATTACCAATAAATCTGTATTTCTGTATTTCTGTATTTCTGTATAAGACTAACGGGTGTAAATACTCAAGAGAAATCAATAAATCTTCATCATTTAACTTTAAAAGACTGTTATACCATAACTAAGAAACTTCATAACACAGTTTTTGCACCATCGCTTTCTTTGTGAGTAGCCAATTAACTGTTATCAATGTAACGAAACTTATCAGTGACTGGTCATTATTCTTATACGTCATAAAATTTGATTATAACATTTTTGAAGGCAACTTTCACCTAAAGTCAAGGCATGAATGAAAGTAAATGCTGTAAGAAGCTTAGGCGTTTACGTTACAGGTAGTAATTTATATAGAAAACTTGGAAACATTTTCTCGTCAAAGCGTTTTCAATTTGGAACACGAGTACCCTTGTAATCGGCTTATTCGGGTCCCTTTGTACTCTAACCTGCCTCATGTGTTAAATATTTGCTTCAAGTTTTGCTCTTTGGTTGAAGTATAAATTCGTTTGATTAAAATCAGAGAAAACTAAATATTTATTACAATTGATATTAACTTTTCATTTGTGTTTCTAATACTTCAGTATATCAAAAATATTTCTGATACGAGAAATGCGTAATCGTAAAAAGAACGGTCGTTTTTAAGATGGTCGAAGAGTTGCTGTAGCTTAAAGCAGATAGCCGCTCCATCTTTTGGAAGAACCCGTCGGCGCAACTCGTAAACTTCCGGCGTATCGACCAATCATTTTATGAATGTGCTTTGCAACTAGCCACTTTTATCATTGAGATATAACGGTGTGAAAATATGCATTTGTGATAGTTCGACTCAGTAGAATTATCGTGTGTTCAAACCTTAGAAAATATATCCATCATCGAGAAAAAAATACCTGTTCTAGTAAATTGTGACTTGATCTTTGTATAAAGACTTTCTACAAAAATTTGTTGCTATAGTGTAACTGTTTATGTCATTGCTAAATACAATATGTTTATGAAATCTATTGTTTTTTCAAGACAAAATGTCTGTCTGTGAATTGTTTGTATTGAATACAAAACTGTTATGTTTTGTTCTGAAATAAATAAATATAATAAGCTCGTTATAAACTAGGTATTTCAATTTGTTAAATAGATTATTCATTCTCTGCAAAATGCGTACATTTCACGTCCATGGCACTGGCTTACCAACTATTTTCTGCTCCAATAATAATTGTTACGACATATTGCAACCGAATATTAAACGGGTTACGTCATTATTGAAAAACGTGTAACAAAAATGACACGTAAATTAAACAAAATAAATATATTCAAAATTAAACAAAGGAATTTATTTTTGTTTATTTTAATAATGTACTAATTTAGATTTACCTTTGTTTATGGAATATATTATAAAAGATTTACATAAATAAAGAACTATATATTTGAATGAACGTGGCAAAATTAACGACTGTAGTCTTTCAATCAGGGAAAAACCCAATCGATTAAGACTTCTACTCCTTAGTTAATTAAATAAAGCAATTTTGTCCCCACCGTACGTATTTTACCCTTTTATACCTTGGAGGGAAAAATTTAAATAGTATACTTTGCCCATAGACAATGTACAAAGAAGATCTCAAAAGCCTAAAAGGCTCAGTGGAGTTGTTTGAACCTACTTTACATTATCTTAAATACATTTATTAGAGCCCAGGTATAGTGCATTTACCTATTTGTACTTAAGTGAAAGAGTTTTTGTATTTCATTGTATTTCAGCATCTTTTTTAAGATATTTATTTCTCTTATAACTATGATTTGATTTCGACTGTTTATAAACTGTCCAGAAATGACACGATTAACAGGGAAAGGATTCGTTCAGTTCATAATTTGCTGACAGTTTGTAATACGCCTAGTTAGATTATAAATTGACGAAGTTCACAATTGATTGGTGACATGAGATTTGACAGAAAATTTAAAATTTACAGATTGACTCCACAAACAATAGATATAGTCTATTGTCAGTAAATTTTTACTTCCATTGAGGAAAAATGTACGCAATGCTATATGTTTACATTATTTCTTTTCCAAACTGTATAATCATTAAAGAATCAATATTCTAAGTAGCCATAACCGTGAATTAGTCGCAGCTGTATGTTACTACATTCCATTAGTCATTGACATGGAATTTCCATTAGCTTTCTTTTAAATAAGGGTTTTCTACTTATGAACACAATTTACTGTATTTTATTTTAGCTAGCTGTGGCCCGCGGTTTCACCCGCATGCAATTTTACTTAAACGAAATGATATGACCTACTTAATACTACCGTAACCTCATCATCATCTCCCTGTCCTTTTCCCGTGTATGTGTTGTCGACACATTATGGCCGTAGCATAGTTTAACAATCACATATGATTGTTTAAACTGTGACCGTAGTCCATACTATATAGGTTCTGGCTACAGTTTTTACAGCCTGCCGCCTGCCTAACGCCAACCCTCCTCAGGAATAATAGGCTCCTAACCTAACAAAACATATTACATAAGAATAAATACGTCATTTCTAAAATCGTCTATATATGTGTAAATAATGCTATTACCATTACCAGGGAGCGTCGTGCGTCTCCGAAATACATGCGTGAGCTATGAAAATCTCAATACACAGTGTATCTAGCTGTTCCTTGCAAAATCTCCGAAACGGTCCTGTTTTGAACTTTATATAAACTTTCAATCATCATCATTTTAAAGATTATAATATTACTGATAACACGTACAACTACAAGCTCAACGTATTCAACTGAACAGCTATTTTATAGCATTTTTATCGAACAAATGTTTAACATTGTTCTTTAAATTGATATATTTTTTTTATTTATAAACCGATTGAGATAAAACAAACATTCATGTTAGGTGAAGCTTACCACAATACATTAGTGAAACCCGCACCCAAATCGGTTAAGCCGTTTCTGAGATTAGCACGCACAAGTGCACAGACAAACAGACAAAAATTCTAATAATCATTGTTTCGGGTTTTATTGCGTTTGTGACGGCCCTTAATAATATTTTTTCTTAAATATCTTCCTTCTTTCTTCAATTCTTATTATTGTATAGATTAGAACACCGTAATATTACAAGGCAAAGCACAGTAACAGCTTTTGTCTAAATGGGAAGGTTCGACCAAGTAAGTACATCGTTCCCACAAAATACGGGTGAGAAATTAAAATATTTATTTACTTCTACTAGTGACACGCCCCGGCTTTGCACGGGTAGCTGTCATTATCTGTAGCCAGGAAAACACGCACAACATGCGTCGACAGCCGAGATGACAAAAGATGTTGAATTGTTATGTCAACAAACGAACTTACACCGCCATCTGTCAGAAAGTTGTAGAACCTATAATTAATTAAATCTCGTTTGTAACAGTAAGATTTTAAACAAAGGTTTTTACGTAAAAATTTGTATTTTCAAAAGTAATTTCGAGAAGCAACTTTTTCCTCTCGAATTGGACCAAATTACACACAGTATACAAAATTTCATAAAGATCGGTTTAATAGTTTCGGAGATCATATTTCATTGATAGCTAGAGATAGTAAATAAATGAATAGAAGTGAATTTTAATAATTCGTAGCATTTTTTCCATACGCTAAGATATCTAATAGTGAATGTGATGTAATATTTATACACTTTTAGAGTATAAATCACTAGCAAGAGGTTACCTGATGTTAACATCGAAAAGTAAACAGTTGGAACTGTCATTTTTTTATAAAGATGCATTGCCTTGGTGTAGATATAAGAGAAGAATTGGACAAATGGACGACGCTCTTGTTTCTGATATGAACACTAAAAATTGTAATAGCGAGCAATAATGTTTGTATCAAATAAAAATTCAACATTATTTTTGGTATAACCCTGTATATACGCATAAGTCTCGTATTGAAAACGCTGTTTGCTCAAGCTTTCATTATACAAATATCTTGCCTACAATGGTATTCATATTAACGCCTATTTCAGGCAATATATTTTCGTCTTACCTACTCGACCTTTGTGGCTTTAAGCGTCTAACTTTGTTTTCATACGTTTATCGGTTATTTTAGGAACTGCTCTAGCCGAACTTTACTTGCTTAGAATCCGACGTTGATTGTAGAACTGTATTACACACAGTTAGACAGTTTCGTTAATATACATTTTATCATCTCGCGTAGAAATCACATTCAATAGTGTTTTCCTCTAAAACGTTTCAAAATAAATCCTTTTGAATATATTTTGAAATAATAATGTTGTATAAATTAAAATAAATATCCTTTTATTTTGTTTTCTTATTCCTGGCATTTCCTTATCTTTTTATGTCACTTCTTTTTTTAAAGTTATTATAAGAATACATAACATGTTATTTACTGAGATGACATGTCTCCACTGAGGTTTGTCGAGAATGTTGCTTGACAATAATCATTCTAATAAATTGTTGAGCAATACCCTGCAAGTAAATATAGTACTATTAGTATAATTCTTAATTTATCCACACGGAAATATATAAATAAAGGTGGATAAAAAGAGCATCGATGTATTCAGTGCATCTACAGGTTGTTCAAGAAATAAGATTTTATTTTTTTCTTTATGTTATTAACTGTGATTCATTGAATGAAAGATGAGTATATACTATTGAGAAATGGTATGAGATTCGGAGTGGTTCTTTTTTCCGTAAACATTAATGTCTGTACCTACCGTCGTAAAACTGCCGTTTAGGTAGGTAAAGTTAAATTATGCAGTAAAATACCTTATTATATTCATTATTTTCTGTCTTTATTAACTATCTCATAGTATACAGTTGTGATTTAAAGGCAGGTAACATTCACGCGTGCAATATCTTTTCCTCCTTCAGGAATTCTTTCTGTGACAACTTATTCAAAGATAAGCATCAATGCAATTTGTAATTTAAAGTTTGCTGAGTAAGGTCGGTTTCAGTTTAAAATTTCAACGCATGCGTAGTTGTTATACCGCAGTGCGCGGCGCCTACGAGACGACTGTCGTGAGGTTTTCCCATTAAACAAAATGTTTCCATTGCTCGTGACGTATCTGCAAATGTTTGAACCAACTATCCAACTGTATATGATATTTGTACACGATATTGGCTTACATTTGGTCCAATATCTGATTAACATTAGCGCGTACTTATCAACATGAAATATTAAACTTTAATTGTTCGTTAAAAACGTGATTACAGTGTAAAAAATGCTGATTATCGTTAAAAGAATTCAATTTCTATTTTATTTACATCGTTACATTAATATTGTAAGTATAGTTTGGGAAGCTGGTCTTCAGCCAGTTTTATAATCAATTCCAGAATTATCTCACAAAACACCTTCTGAAATTAGTTATGGTATTCTACTCCAACTCGATGCTAAAGATACTTCAAAAATTATTAACCATGTATCTTTAAAGGGCGGTATTGCGTTTGCAATTCCTCTTATATGGTCTTATTGGTTGTGATCCCTTCTTAAAAAATATCTTGAAACCACTTGAGCGAACCTCCCACTAAACAACATAAAGCCCCGACACGCGCAGAGCTACAAAATGAATAAATAAGCTCGAATCAATTCAGATCAAAGAAAAGAAAACGTCAAGATATCGTCGACGGTATTTTCCAGATATCGACAGGTTTCTGTTTTCTTTTCTATTTTTATTTCAATTCTATTTTTCTTTAGCACTATTTGAAGAATCACAGTAGTAGAGTCCGCAAAAACGACATCAATTGCACGAATAGGCCGGCTCGACCGGTGAAATACCACGACCTCACAGAAGACATGCGTGACGTAGAAGTATTCTTCGTTTCGTCTGATGAATAAGTTGACGAAGGCCTAATTTTAGTCCTCTTCTCTTTCCACTCCTATCCTATTAGGACAGGATGGGAAAGGGAAGGGAAGGATTGATGGATGGAGGAATGCGTGTCCTCCAAGGGGATAAACGGTAAAAGGGATATTTCCTTCTCCTATTCATCCCCTCTACCGTCCAATCCTCTTCCCCTTCCCATTTTATCATTTTTAGAAAACGATGGGAAGGGAAAGAGTACTGCACTCATCAGTAGAAACGAAAAGTAAAAAATAATCCTACTTCACGCCTGTCTTCTGTGAGGTCGTGGTATTTCGTCGAGCCGGCCCATTTGCGCAACAGATGTTATTGTTGTGGGCTCTACCACTGTCAAACATGATACTAATAACATCAACCTGTTACACTATATTTATTAATGTTTAGTGAACTGGTAAAAACGCTACTATGCATAGGGAGGGAAAAATGAGTTTCCCTTTTGCGCTGGCTACAGTAGCAGTTATTTTTTTAAAATCGCATAAAAAAGTAGTATTAGTAAAATACAAAATTAAAATCAAACTCAATTATTTTAAAAGTAAAACGAATGATGAATTTAGAAGCAAAACCTTAAAAATCAATTTTTATTTACCGACGTTATATTAATATCGTATTTATAACAAGCGCCCCGGATTCGTACGACTAGTTTCTCTATACAACTTTCCCCTTTTATAGCCCTATTTGAAATTAAATAATTCTTGTTAGTTCTCGCCTACGTTATAACAGAAATCTCTTTTCAAAAATTTCAAGTCTCGTTTAGCCCAAACTACTGGAATTAAAGACTTGACCTTGAGATAAATTATATTTTAAGTATGTTTCAACGAAAATATCCGTTTGTATAAAAGCCGTTGCTGACTTTGCTTACTACGTGACTCAAATAATAATTTCTTTTATAGTTCTTGTAAAAAATATGTAAATCATGACAAAAACTTAAAACCAAGGATGGAAGGAGTTGTAATGCGAGTCAGTCGCGAACGTTAACCAGTTGCAAGTTAATGTGGAAACTTCTCTCACTACTTCCGAAGTAGAACTGTAAATCTCTGAGCCTAAGTAGCAATTTAAACTTCTGTTTTTAAGTGTCTTAAAACACAACGAAACCTACTTTTAAGAACCTGACATATAGAATGAAATAAAAAGCTTTATTCTTGCTACTAAACTACATAAATATACTAAGAGCTACATGAATGAAAAAGTAAACACAAACATATACATTTTGATGTAAACGCTACAACAACGTCCGCATTAACTGTTCCTTTAAGCATGTTGCTGACACATGTTGCATGTTGTTCACGCGAACCTATATGTGACGAAAGAAGTTTTAACTTCAAAAATACTTTCACGTATAGTTTAGGTTAATCTTTTCACCAACATGATTATCTCGACAACAGTCACTCTGCCTACCCCATAAGATAACAAGGTTGTAAAACTTCATTTTCAGGAAGCCATCTTCTAACGTTATTTAGAAGTCAGTTCTCATTTATAGCAACAGTTCAGTTCGGGCAATTGTCGTTTGGAAGTACGTCCATAAAGTTAATAGATCATGAAATAACCGTTGTCTCCTCGTTAATGCGAGCCGTTAAATGTTCCGTATCGATAGCAATCGTCTGGTGGGCATTAAATAAATAGTTTTAAATTCAAATACGCGTTCGTATAATCAGCGCCAAGCACCAATTGGTACGAAATGCTGCTACCATAAACTTAAAACTTGGTTTTAGAAGAGAGGTACGGTTTAGCGTTATCATATTTTTTATTGTCAGGAAATATGTAGACTAGATTATTACAGAGCATTTTTATTATTTTACCAGAAAAGTCAGATAGGGTCAGTCGTTACATGAGAAGTCCTGAGGTCTACGCTTGTTCATATCTGCTAATTATTCTTTACGCAACGTTGTGGATATTTGACAACAAGCTGAGCCCCGCGGCTTCACCCGCCGTGCAATTTAATTTAAGATGATGATGAGATGTGTCCAACTTAAACTGATCCCTACTTAATATGAATTGTAATGTAGATCTGAGGTAACAGTATTTTGGACTATGCGTTGGTATACTCAGTCATGTTTTTATTTTAATAAATAAAAAATGTCTTGTCTCTCTCATTAATAACAATATAAGTTACACGGGGACATTTTTTAATAGGATTTCAATATTTCTTTTCGAGAAGTTCCATTATTTTTCATTTTGTATTCAAACGGAGAATACAGAAATATTAAACAATGAATGCAGCAACGAATGCTTATAAAAATTCTTCTTCGTATTTAAAGAAAGCTTTTTCCTTAGAGTTTCATCAAGTAATAATGGCACGTAACAAGAGAAGTCTTTACTAATTATTGTGTAAGGCTTGGCTTTTGTTTAGACGTGCCTCGCGAGCAATCCCGTTTCTGAGGCAAAGATTTGCTGAAGTTCCAACAATCTTAATGAGGAACGAAACATTGAAAAGGGTTTCTTTTGTATTCCAAATGAAGTTTATGTCACAAATATATGAGTAACTATTATATATTGACTTAAATACTTTAAAGATATGTGTCGAAGTAGGAATGTTGCGTTGAAAGGATAGTTCATAAGTTAAAACAATTTAAATTACCTAAGTTCACTCCGCATCTTAATTACGTATACAGTGACGAGCGTCGTTTTACTTATCAAGTAAATGGTGATTCAAAGTAAAATTTGCGTCAAGACGATTTTGACTATGTACATCCACGTTCAAGACGATTCAATCCGAATAAAAAAAGTTAATTAATCCTCTCAACTCAACCTAGATACATCAATTATTTATAACTTGATAAATGAAGATTAAAATCAAACTAGAAGTCTCAAGCTCAGGGGTAATAAGTTAATTTTAACTTTTTAAAGGACAACTATTCAATGTGCAGCGGTATCATAAACTATATTCCAAGTAAAAAGTAATACATTTATTCCATATATAAATTATTGGGTTAAGGGAAACACGTAGTAAATTAAAAATGCAAATTACCCATTGCATGTCGATTACAAATATTATTTGTGTCATAAGTTCAATGGCCGCGCACTACGGACATGCATTCATCACTGTGCATGATAAAATAAAAGGCATTGTTTTCAAATTATATCCATACTAATAATATAAATGAAATAGAAAATCTGTTTGTCTGTTCGTAAAGTTTCGGACAATATCAATTTTGTTAAAATTTGTTACAGAGAGGGATTGTAAAATGACATAAGCAAGACATGTTCACTTAACACTTTTTTTTCTACTCTACTCTAGCTTAAGCGGTGTATACTGGAAGTCATACGCAAGTGACAATCAACCGTAAACAGAAAATAAGTGTTTGCTTATTTTTCGGCAGTGCTCGTATCCGTTGGGAAACTTTATAGCCTAACCCTCTATAATTGTCCTTAAACGAGAAGCATTTATCATTTATAGAACCTCGTAGTGCTATGGTCTCTGACATAACAGATGGATCGATTTGTGAAATAATATGAGTATTACCATTAAATTCTTTTTCACATTTCACGGATTCCCACGCATAAGTTATTTTCCCATGCCTAGCACAGAATGATAGCTTCGATGTTTATTACAGTATGTGCCTTGGACAATTATGTATCGATTATTATGTCTAAATCGATATCGTGAAAGCGATTTTATTGTTATTCTTAATCTTCTTTACAGTTGGATCTGCAACAACATCTGTTGCATGGCTGGCTCGGCTGGTGAAACATCACGACCTCACAGAAGATAGGTGTGAAGAAGAAGTATTTCTGCGTCTCGTTTGATGAGTGAGGTGCAGCAGGCTTAATTCTGGTGTCCTTCCCGTTCCCACCCTTTTCTAATAAATAAAGGATGGGAAGAAGAAGAGACATTGACGGAGTAGGGGATGGATAGATGAAGGAAATATCCTTTTTTCTGTTTATCCCCTGTCCATTAACAGTAGGCAACGCATATGCAACTCATTACCTTGTTGCAGGCTCCTCTAGGCTAACATTGACAAGTCAGTCACAAAAAAAATGTTGCAGATGACTATGTGTAGCGGTCACTTAATAATAGGTTAACCGCTTGCCCGTTTGCCAGCTTGTCCTATAAAAAAATAATCAAAAACATTTCGAGAACTATGAACTTATCATTTATTAGAAAGATTTTTGAAGGCTCGTAAAGTTAAAATTATTAATACCGTAATCGTGCTTGAAGTAGCAAAGTATATATTTTCACCGAACATAAAACCTTCCCTGGTGCCTGAATTGATAAACAGGTAGGCCGAGAACGTGACGTGAATGCTAATAAAAGATAAAAGGTACAGCAACCCTATTTACTATGTTACCACGTTCAATATTTTTGGTAATATTTTTTCTTTGAATGTTTCAAACATATTGATAATTGTATATTAAAATATTTTTATGTATATACATTCTTCTCAGTTAGTAATATACACAAGTCAAAATTAAACCTCACAGGTAATAAATACTTCAATCGGTAGAAAGGATTTTCCCCCATCCTATCTCGTAATAAAAATCTAAAGGCGACAATAAAAGGTTTACCGATATTTGATACTGACATAAATGTATTTTCATTACCTGTCACACGCCGTGTATGTAGTTTGCTGTCCTACACACCCTTATTGTGTGACGTCGACCCGCTTTGTCACTTGACAGCTGTCAGAATTATAAATCTATTCTTCAGACCATTGACACTATAAATGTTTATGACCTTTGTAAACTACGTCTTGAATATTAAGTCTGGATTGAAAAAAAATCTCACAGACAACGGCGCTATAAATGTGGCACTTTGGCATTAAAATAGTCAAAGCTTGCCAAACGCATGCATATCTCAAAGAGAACGTTTTATGACCAAAGAAAACATAACGTAAGCGCACATCCGTCAGATTAATAACACCATTAGGTTAAATTAGACGTCTATATTATTATCCGACTCAATTTCCCGTTTTAAAGACCATTTCATGTAATCCATTACATTTACAAAATGGTGGCTGCTCGAGATTCATATCACGACTTATCGTTCATCTTAATAAGTCAAAATCTTTCTTACGAAGAAAACCATTGAATCTATGCTCCGTGATCATTGATTCATCGGCTAATATGTATACTATTGCCCAGTCAGTATGACGTTCATTTTTTTTTTGGGAAAGGGCCTCGGTATGTCGTTTCGTTATGGAAAGTTTCGTAGCTCGTACGCATATAGTTTTTGAGATATAATTTTTCAAAAATCGTAAAATCAACTAAGAAAATGCAAGAACATGTCACTTTTTTAGACAAGGGAACGATATCCATAGAGCCTAGTTCTATATTTTCTATATTTAGGTTAGGTTAGTTTAAGATTAAGTTAGGTTAGGTTTAGGTTAGGTTTAGGTTAGGTTTAGGTTAGGTTTAGGTTAGGTTTAGGTTAGGTTTAGGTTAGGTTTAGGTTAGNTTTTTTTTTTTTTTTTTTTTTCCTTGTCCCCCTGACATATTGTTGGGTCAGAGTCTTTGTTACTCAATAACTTTTCTATTTGCTATATCTTATGCGTTTATAATTTTAAAATTTTAATTTTACTAAAATGTTTACCGACGCTGGCAATTTTGCAGTGTGACTTTCCTCTTCATATAGTTAAATATGTTCGAGGAAGTCACGGTGGTGTTTTGCTGTTTGTTCTACTTTTTGTATCTCTTTATTGTCAGTGCCGTCTACTTTTCTTTACTAATCTATTTGCTAGTTTTTTAATTTCTATTTACTTTTGTCTATGCCAAAACTTATTAATTACTTGTTATTTACTAGT
>JWHW01037986.1:178219-196077 GCA_000931545.1 Papilio glaucus | reverse complement strand
TCCCGGCACATAATATCGGTTTTATTGTTATGTAAAACCGTTATATTAAATCTTTGTATTCCGGAAAGAATAAGAGTTATGCTAATCAAAACTCACTCTTAATGATGCTGAAATGGCTGGCTGGGCTTGTTTCAGTGTGTAATAAGCAATCACTTAGTTCACACGGTGGTAAGTTGTAATATCTGCAGACTATTTGCATTCTCGAATATATTAACGTACAAAAAGACAATGAGAATGAATCACTAAAAATATGTCAACTTTTAGTCCAAATTGCACTCGGCTCAAAAATGTCTCATATGATGCCACGATGCAAAGAAAGACTCGATATAACCAGCATATTTATTTATTTTATTTGAAATTTTAACCACTATGCTGCTGCGAGTAGATTGCAGAGGTCTCTGGACAAGCTTATGCCAGGATGTTCCTGTTCTTGTTGCTCTCTGAAGCCTTTTTTTTGTGTCCAGAGGGCTTTGGTTTGTTTTATTTAGTAAAGGAAAATCACCTGTATGACTGGAGATTTCCAGTTTGCAGAGCAGATGGTCGTTTGTAACAAAGTAAGATATTCATTTTCAAAATTGTTTTCTAAGTTTCAATAAATATTTCAGTAATTTATTCAAACTTTTAGCATAGATGCAATCAAGATGCAACATGTTAGTCAGTGTTAGATGTTGGCTGAAAGAAATGTGCCGGAGGGGGTGGCTCTCAACCATTATTTTTATCTTCATTAATATACGCAACAGGTCAGCCATTCAATAGTTCCTCATGTGATACTGAGGCTTTATCTAGAATGTGCCGGTATCTTTTTCAATACTTATAAGTCGCTTCTAGTAGCCGTCCCACTAAGCTGCGGAATGGTGCAGTCACTTTACGCGACATGCGTCGTATGATGAAGTTATTGAATTATTTAGTTGGGAGGAGGTTGACTAAATAAATTCCCCTATCTCCACAACGTTGATCAATGAATGCAACGACATTAAGCATTGTTTAATAACAAAGCATCCCATTTATATGACAATTATACCTCGATCACAATTTCATATTTTAGATACCTATTTGTTAATTTAACACAAAACGGCAACTAGTACCACCTTGTAAAAATACATAACGGTTGAGAACGCATACAAATATGACTAAAAATTTATTTTAATGTCTATTAATTATATATTAAAAAATGAATGAGGTTGAAATTACTTTTTTTTGATTTTAAATGAGATAATTATTTTCGCTAAAAACGCCGTCGCTCTGATAGCCGTGATCGTCTAGTGGTTAGGACCCTACGTTGTGGCCGTAGTAACCCAGGTTCGAATCCTGGTCACGGCAGTGTTATACACACTGTTACGGCGGAGCTTCATATTTTTACATTTTTTTTTATTTACAACGAATTGCATAACTGCAATATTTAATTCATAAGTTTTAAAATTAATGTTTTTTTTTCATTTTTTTCTAGATACTTTTTTGTTTTTGTAAACATTTTGTAAACAAAATAACAAATCAAACTAAACTGATAGGAATTTGTTTTTTGAGTAATTATGCTAATTTATATTTTTTGCTGTATTTATAAAGCGCCATCTTTGTTATTACTTCGAAACTAATTGGATATTCGCTTGATGAAATGAGATATGCAAACAAAATGTTCCTTAATTTGGCACTTGGTTAGACATAGATGGCAGCACTTGTATTTGTTTTGATACAACCACGCACCGCAGCTGTTCGCTATCATAGAAATCTGTAAGGGAAAAGGAGTGGTGATTAGGTCGTCTACGACGAAAAATTACGTTTTTTATATGTTTCATGACCGCATTGAGACTTGTGCTTGTAATATGTAATAGATTAAATAGTTCGACAAGTGTATTATTATTTGTAGTGTGCTAAACTAACGTTAAAAGGTGTAATTAACGAAGTTAACATTGAATATGACGTTTACTACAGTGCTTGTGCTTGTGTGGGACGTTTACTACAGTGTGAGTGTGCGTTCGTAGAGACATCATCGCCGTTGCGTTGACTGTTGGAGCGAATCTTGTAACGGGATGCTTCTGTGAGAATCAGCTTTTTGGTACGTTACACATTGTTTTGATTTGGATCCTAACCTCTGACTTACGCGACCATGCCTGCAGTACTGTGTTATACATTGGCAGTTATGCGTTGACCTCGATATTCGAACGTATTTCATTTTGAAAGGCAAATAATATATTATTCAGATTTTCAATTCGACAGTTTAATTTAACAATTCTTTACCCTTGACAATTTGCACTTAACATGCAAAAATTACAATAAATTATTACAACATACAAAATATTAATCTATGGATATTATTGGTATAATGATATAAATCAAATTTTTGTGTATTTTATTTAATAAAAACCTGAATTGCAAAAAAAGTATTGTATTGTTTATATTAGTTGTATTTGTTTGCATAGAATTAAAACATCTACACTCCAAAATTTATGGAAGAATATGTTTTTATTTCATATCACAAATACGTTTATTAATCTCTAAATAACGCCAATGAAACCGGTTTTACTTTTTTTAAACTCGTAGAACCTCTTTATGAATTTAAATTGTAATGACACAACAGAAGTGGTGTCATAACTATTTTTAATTCGTGCAGAAATTAGCCATTCAGTGTCACTGGCAACTTTTTTACGTATTTGTATAATCTGTTTATTGGAACGTTTACAAATTTATCAATTAGTAATAAATTTAGTTAGTAAATTATATGCTATGAGATGATTATATGAGATGTTACATTTAAGTAGTTATTACATCTAACCTTCAATATTTATTATCCCAAATTAATCGATATAAATATTTTAGGTAATCCGCAAAAGTTATACCTATCTGTGTGTATGAAAGGATACTCCAGAAGTCTATCCAACTTAAAAAATTTAAGGTGTAATTATCCCTTTAGTTAAAGTTTTTCTAGCATGAGCAGGAGGAGATTATTTACGGGTCTATACTGCGAGCAGGTGGACTGATGAATTGTATATGTGGTAGTTGTTACTTTTAAAGAGATCTTAACATGACCATTAAAAAGGTCAATTGATTAAGCAAGGTCAAAGAAACGCATGCCGTATCCTAGCGATAAGTATTAAAAAGTAAATTATCTTATATTTATTCCGGTTCGATAATAGTAATCATAAAGTTTAATTACCGACAGTAGGAGATGAAAACTATACCTACAGATATTCTCTTACGGTACAATTACTTCTGTGATCTGCTTATTATGCTGTTTAAAAGTTCTGTAACGGTCGGGGTGAATGACTTGTCACTCATCGAACATATACAGCGTTTATGTTATGTTTTTGGAATTTTGAAGTCTGTTCGCTTAAAAGTCTGAAAAGAAAATCACGCCAAAGTTATTAAATACATACAATTAAATTGTTAGCTTATATTTGATAAAATTAATAATTTTATGTAGTCTTAAAACCTTTGCGTTTTTACATTTTACAATTTAATAAAAGACGAAGCTTACGGTAATCGGAATGTATCGAAGAATGGTATTTGGAGTGATTCGAAATGTATTGTTTACCAAGTGATCAGATGTAAGTGATTTGTTGCAAACAATGCTTCCACAAAGCCCATTGTTCGGGGCGGTAGCGGGGCCCGCTCACTACTCGCAGCTAATTACTCTAAAAGAAAGCAAAAATGTCTCTTATTTACGCTAACAGATACTTATTGTTTGTTTCGTTGTTTTCTTTTGGAAAACATTAGTAATTGTTTTGTCAGAAGATTTTTAGATAACTCATATTAATATCTGAAATAATCATTGTATGATACGTATGCAATCTGTTACACTTTCATTTAAAAACTGAAAAACTAATTTCGATGAACTTTGGTACAGAACAGATTAGACTATTGGGCACGGACATTTTGTCGTGAAAATAAAACTTCCGGGGGATGAAATTAGTTGGTATAGCCGCACCAAGTATTAAATTAGGCATATGAAAATACATATTAATGTTTTAGGCAGAAAATTTTATGAAAATATGAAAATAGATGAGAGCTCAAGACATCTTGATAAAAATATAGGTTATATTGTACGTGGAGAGAATCCCGGGAACTATCAAGTAAATAAAATATGAAAATGTATAATTGAACGTGATTCAGAACCGTATATATTTTTGTAATTATTTATTTCTAAATTTTTAAATAAAATAATAAACATAATGCAAATATGCAGGGAAAAGAGACAGCGTGAATTAAGCGAGATATTTACCGTTCGAATTTAAATAATTATTCACTTGAGCTTGGGCTCAGCAGAGGTAGTCAAAATTTGAACATCTATATTTTGTTTCGTATATTAATGAACTTGATTTTGATTTTTAAATATAACTAGAAGAGATTTCTCGCATACAATCCTTTCTTTAATTTAAATCTTGTTTTTATTTATTTGTTGGTGTGTAAAATAAATATTTTACAAAAATATTACCTGTTTAAAAATGTATAGGACCTCTGTAAAAATGTAACTGACTTAACTGACACACCGTTTGATTAGTTTGAAATATGTCATCCATTTGATAAAAACATTTCAATTTATAATATAATATAAAAATTATAGTTAAATTTCAAAATTGCTACCAATAAAAAAATAAAGAAGTTATTAAACTATTTAAATTGTGGGCCGCTCAATATGTTTACGAAGAAATCGTCGTCTAGACGTGTCGACATGTCCGATGTCTACTCGCCAAAACCTGAATATCTCCCGGACACCGCACTAGCCGCCATAGTCTCCTATAAAAGACAAAAAGATGTCAATGACTTCGTGAGCTTCGTACTGGATGCTTTAGAAAGAAACGCTCACTGGTTGAACAATCTGGTCGACAAACAAAACAGTTTCAGATGTGCCTTCATGATCGGCTCGGGACCAAATCGTTTTCAAATCAAACAATTAATTTATCCTCGACAAGAGACAGAACTTAAGCTCGAAGTCGATTGCAGAGACTCGGATGACTTCGATAAAGTTGCTATCGCTGCACTTTTAAAGCTCACCAGCGCCGATATAGACCGCGTACTGAAGTATACTAAAACTAGATTCTTCGAAAATACTTTAATGAGAGAAGAACTCGCTAAAGGTAAACTGTTAGGTATCAGCTATGCGGTCTTGCGCCCTGTGTACGAGGATCAGTTTAGATTATCAGAGAGAATTGTTATCGGCAACTCGGCAAGGTACAGTTCGCCTATCAAAAGACGTCTTGTTGATAAATCGGTGACAAGGAATGTGAAGAAAGCGAAGAAAGTAAACTAATACACGATAAAATTATGCACAATATTAATTCGACAAAATAACCCAATCTGGAATACGAGTACCACACTAAGCAACAAGAACGAACGTGATAAGCAGCGATTTATGATTCACTAACAAGGAGTTTCATGATAAATTGTACTCATTTTCGAAATTATTTATTTTTATTTTGTTTAATTCAATGATAATAACAACTAGTCGAGCGCTTGCATTTATATCATACGTAATAGATGAATAACTTCAAGGCTGACACACGAGCGACCTACTGTTTTTCATCTGTCGGTGAAACGGCGTCCGACTAACTGAGATCAATATCTGAATCAGGGCAGTCGTGCGCGATCCAACTCGCAGCCACAAATCCTTCAGCCGATAACTTATTACAATGGCGCTTCCCGCTACGCGTTCTTTCGCCGATTCAACAATAGTTTTTCCCATTTTACAGAACCGGTTTTGGAAAACAGTTTGGTTTTGTGAGAACTTTCCGATCTGCTTATCGTTGGGTATAAATCAATTTGGAGCGTGGCGAGGGCTAAGTCCGGCCCAGGGCCCTTTTTCTGCAAAGTTGGAGCACGGATTAAGGGGTCGCTGACCGCTGCCTAATTGGCGTAATAGTTATGAGATTTATTGGTTTCGCCGAATTTATGGCCTCCATTATAATAGGATACTTGTATTTGAGTTATTGTTCCTTCTGTATTTTATCTTGTAATCGTTAAATATTATTATTTAACCTCTCTATTTGCTATCAAGATTTTTGTACTGACGAAATATTAAAAATTATTAAATATGTACCTGTTGAACTTGTTCCGAATATTTTAAATATATATGTGACATCAAGACAAAAATAAAGGAAAATATTAATATACTCATTTACACATGTCTTTGTTTTCTTCGAAATGATAACGTACTAGCGACTTGCTCCGGCTTCTGACGGGTACTAATGAAAAAATTATGGAAAAAAAATTAACTACTAATACACTAGTCAAAGGCGCGAAATTATTAGTCGTTAGATTTTCAGTCAATTTTCAATTTTCTGCGCAACTTTTTAAATTAGATAACTTAAAAAAAGACGAATAAAATTTGTGAATTGGTTCTCAAGTTATGGCATTATGAATAGGGATTCATTTTTATTTATACAGATAATATAAATTAGAACTAAAATCCTTACAATTTGGAAATTAATAGGATGTATAGCTAGAATTGAAGTTAATTCTCAACTGTAATACCTTGCTGAGCTGGGGTCTATTTGCAGTATTTTAGATAAATAAAAAAACAGGTTATCTTGTAATTTTAAGTGACTCATATCAAGGAAATTGCCCTTACCTTTAAATTTTTATTTTAAACATGGCAAGGGAATTTGATGGGGCTTGCGACGATGCTGAGGCACGTTATCTTTAGATTTAGAGCTCGTGGGCGATAATAGCCCGCCTCGGAAATGGCTCCGAAGACACATAACACGGGAACAGTACGAATGTTCCCGCTCCTTTGATTTACTGCCGTCTGCGGGAAGGATTTTATCACGTGTTTTTATAACCCGCCTTTAGCAATCCGATGTTTAACTATGGCGAGACACGTAACATAAGTACTAAACATGTAGATACCTCGTAACTTAGCGGTTGGAGTATGTAGGTCTGTAGGTCTCACACATCGCAGGTTCTGCATTTGATTACTTACCGAGACAATATTCTTTTTATAATATAATAATATTTAAAAAAACCTACCTTTCTAAATTAACAAATTGCGATGTTTTACACTTTTTATTTCAGCATCATTCAAACAAGTATTAATAAATTTTAAAAGAAAACGACTGACTATATTATTATCATAATTTAAAACATCGCTACAGGAGGTAACAAAAACAAACCCGATAAAAACATTGCCCTTATTCTGGGTCAGTAGGGTAAAAAGAAAGATGCGTATTTATTTATTGTCTAAACGCGAACTTGCGGTACATTAAGAAAAATATTGATATTTGTAATGTTCTACCTCCATCAACTCCATTTTTTTCTAAGCAGTGATTTCGCTCGGGATCGAATGGTTACATAAATTCGCTTCATCGTCCATTCAAATTGCCTCGCGTTCAACTTACACTGAATTATCATAAAGACTGCTGTTTAGCGCCACTGGACCAGAACTGGAATAAATGGAAAAATCTGTATTATGTTCCCGTTGTGACTGACTTGATGTTGATTTTATTTTAATATACGCGTGGGGGAACTTTAAAAGGGTCTTTATTGACTAGTTACAGTATGTAATACACAATTAATACTTTATTGACTACGTTCATTATGTACATCATGGAATAAACTGCAAATTAAAACCGCCATTCTATCCATTGAATTACAATATTTCGACTGAATTAATATAGAATTTATTATCAAATTACGTCCTTACATCCACATACTTTCATGTAACATTTATGAACAATCATCGATAGAACAACGTAAAGTTGTGGGCACATTATGTAGTAATACACATTTAGGTAATCCATACATTTTATTTTTATAGTATACATAGGTCTGATTTAGACTTATTCAAGACGTTCAGCTGTATAAAAATTCTAGCTCTAATTTATTATTTCTTGATTTCTCTTGTTACCCTGCTATTTACCTATTTATTTTACCTCTCCTGCCCTACAGGGTTGCCTGGAAGAGATCGCACAACATACAAGTTTAGTTTTAGTAAATTGACTGTACCTATTTTAATGTGAGCAATAATCTGTTTGTCTATCTATAAATTTGTAAGGGATGAGAAAGCCTCATTAAAGATTGGTAGTTTCGCCCTATGTTTTGAGTTTACAAAGTCGTGCATTATGTCAAGTATCGAACTAAAAGATGCGAGTATAACTCGGGTGGGCCATTAAAAAGCCGTCGGCTACGTCCCGACACATCTGTCCTTCACAACACATCGACCCTCTTTGCTGCCCAACGGCCCACCTGCTTCCTGTCAGCTCATACCTTTGACCGGCTTAGTATGTCTTGAATTTTATACATTTATATTTACGAGTGTTCACCTGAATAGGAAATGAAATATCTTTTATCTTTTGCAATGTTTTTACCAGTAGTAAGATCAGTAAGGCATTAGATATATTCTTAGAGAAAGGTTGTCTTTTAAAATGTTAATCACATGATTTAAAACTGTCATTAATTTTTGTACTACGCTGGAAATGTTTGTTATATAAATAAAATGTTCTATACATAAGTTTTTTGATACAAATTAATAAATAAGTATGGATGCTATTATGAGGCATTGTGTAACTGGACCAGGGTTTTGTCAAAACTTCATCACAACAGTCAAATGATCTGTTCCTATTTCAAACATCAGATTAAACAAAATAATCTAACAGAATTAAAATATTTACAATCAGCTTTGTTCGTGTTTATTACGGAGTTTAATTTAAATTTGGCTTCTTTGTTAAGTTTTTATTGTGAAATAGCACGACCGCTTATCTGGCTGAAGCGGACTTTCTGTTAGCATAAAACCTAGGTCATGTAATCTGAAATATGATTTAGTTGCTTGGCGCACTTCCAAGTCTTAGTTTATTCCCATTTTAATGTAGGCTCAACGAATATAGCTATATTTAAAGTGGTTCATAACTGCCTTTATTGAAAGTATTAATATTCTTTTTAATATTGTAGAAAATATTATAGATTTTAAAGTACGAAATCCCTGTTTATCCCCGCAATAAACTCAAAAACTTATAAAAGGAATTTCGAATAGTTTTCAGCAATAGACGGAATGGTTCTTGATGAAGAATTAAGTATATATTACTTTTTTTCAATTTGGCTTAAATATCTCGAAAAAATTATCAATTCTAATTTAAAAAGTATACTGTAGTATTGTATATGTTATTTTTATCTATCATAAGGTAGAAAAAAATAGCGTTCATGCTTTGGCGATATATAAATGTATGTAATGTTTTTTTTTTCATCATCACACGTGTTGCCCTTCTAAAAATAATCTAAGCAAGTAAGCAAACACCCTTCGCATCTGCACTAGCCAACACTCCCTGATGCCGTCACTGCCAAGATCAAGAGTCAATGTGCTACGTATGACAAAGTATGTTAATACTCTCGCCTTACAACGATCTTTAAACGATTTGTCACTGCAGAGCGTATCACTTAAAGACCCTAAATAATCGTAAGTAACGAGGCCCTTTCATGCTTTGATAAATGTGTCACTCGATCGTGCGATACGAAAAGGTCTAATTTCGTGATAATGTCTCGTCAAAGGGTCGAATTTGTGTTCGGATTTCGTTCGGGCCGGACGGACCATAAGCCTTTGTCAATGATAAAAAAAACGTAATGTATGTATGCCGCACCCGAACAATACGCTAGGCTTGAGATATTAAATTTTAGAATTACTATCATTATATTTTATTACTATATTTTTAACGGACTGTTTACAAAATCGTCCTCAATATATGATTTCCATAAATTGGAAAATATCATGTACGAATATAGTGCTTGCAATTGTAGAGAATGTAGAAATGTGTCGCATATTGTTTTATTCATAGGTGTCACGGCAGTCATCCATTCCCCTTTCCGTTCGACAATATATGGCAATAAAACATCGAAACTTTAAATATGAAAGAGGACATGGGGAAATCGCGGTGCTTTTTCAGGACGCCCATAAATATTGTTAGATAAATATGTATCATTGGCCGCTGTCAGGGACGTAAGGAATTGATGTAAGACCGTTATTTGAGAGGGGGAAACGCCTTCCTTATAGTGTATGTTACTGAACTAAACAAAACAGTGTGCAGGTAATATTTTTGAATAAACTAAACTTAACCTTTAAAATATTTGATACTTGTTATTTACCAGTATCACATTACATTGAGTATGAAAATTCCGTTCAGTCGTGGGTTCATTTATTAAAAAAGTATTTCTCCTACTGGGAAGACGTAAAAGGCAACTTATAGGAAGGTTTTAGAAGTTGGTCTTGACATTGCTCTAAATATTTAAAAGATTGTTAGACAACTCACAGTAATCACTCATACTGAAACATCTGCAAAAAGTCAACTTTACATAGTTACCTCAAAGAAATAAAACAAACGTTATATCATTCCATAAACGTTTTAAAAGAAAAGAAATAGTGTAAGGTCGTTCGACAGGGCCCGATGACAAATGTCGGTGTACTCGGCGCAGGACGGGTTATATAACGCGTAAAATTACTGTCTTCAATTTCTTCAAACGTTTCATGAGATGTTTATGTTTTATATATTTTGAAACGGATTATATCGACAAAGCTATCGTATAATTTGGTCCAAACGATTCGAAGTAAATAAACAATTTAAGTAAAATAAACACAGTAAACGGGTATCGAGACTTTTCATAACACATAAATTTGAATGGAATATTGTTGGTCTTTAAGCCTTAGATGTCTTCTGATATTAACATTCATATGACATTCTGATGTTAACTTAAACATTATAACACATTTTAAAATTACATTATTTAATATCATGTTTTCTATCCATGATAATAGCAGTACACAAAGCAGGGGCTTGCTGCACCTCAACAACAAAGCGAATATTTTGCGTGTGGACTGCACATAGGTTTATTCCAGCCAGCCCAATTACCCGAGGAATCCCAGCCTTTATAATGTTTGCGATCTCAGGGAGCGAGCTCCGCAATTTGAGAAACTTAGTCCTCTAACTATGTTAATTACTTCGCTTGCCATTTCTATTCTTACTGACCAGTAGTGTATATACATAATTATGTCCTTGTATTTTTAACTGGCATTAGGGTAGAAACGTTAACCATAGACATCTGCAACAAGCAAGTTGCAGATGCGTGCGTTGGCATTGGTAAGAGGAAGGGATACGCAGGAAAAAAGATATTTCTTTTTCCTATCAATCACCTCTCACGTCAAATTCTCATCCTCTTCTCACCTTTTCCTCATTAGAAAAGTATGGGAAGAGGAAGGGGAACTAGAATTGGGCCACCGGCACCCCACTCTTCAGTCGAGATGCAGAGGCATATGTACTTTTACTTCACATCTGTCTTCTGTGCGGTCGTGGTATTTCACTGGCCGAGCTTTTGCTGCTGCGGGCTCTACCATTAGATATATGTATGTAATAATTATATATAGTTACATTACGACGTACATCTTGTGTTTCGGAGAATTTTGTATTTAAAACCTCTGTGAAACACTGTCTTGGCTAACGATGAAATAAGCTGCTTGTTTTGTCACTGAGTGATGTTACAAAAATACATTTTTTTACTCCCAATAAGGTACGCGGAAAAACAATACAGTGTTAAATATTACACTTTAACTTCGTTAAATTCTGATATCGAATATTTCCTTTATTTGAGATCTATTAATCGTTTTCAGTCTTCAGTTTTATCGAATAATTTTGTTGTCCTCTACAAGATTATGTTCAAAATTTATCGTAAAGTCACACCTTTCCTTTTAATACTGCTGTACTGTAGAATTTAATAACATAAACTGCAAGTCCAACTAAAGTAGTATAAAAGTGCACTCAAGACTAAGTTTTCTTACAGATAAGTCCTTTAAAGTATATCAATGTAATGTAATTTCGCTCGTGTCGCCAAGACAGTATTGTGGGGTCTGTGAAGGTGGTAGGGGGTGGTCACGTGCACTGCACTCAAGTTTAATTAAGCGGTGATTAAAGTTTGAGAGTGGACTCAAGTGAAAATTTACTACTGGCTGTGTGAACTTTGTTTGGGACCCAATGCGGAACTTTTGCTTTTTGTATTGTGTTTAACATCTTCTTTTTATTAATCAAATTGAGTCAATGAAATAATACTGCACAAATATAATTAAAAAGTGATGATACTTATGTACATCATTTTTTTATAAGTTCATACCAACTTATACATATACAAAAGCTCGAGATACCTTCTCTGAACGATTACCTAATGAAAACCTGTTATGTGATATCTATACATATAATAAAAATGTTAGTGATCGCTGTCTGTACATGGAAGATATTTGAAAAAACTATTATTGAGGGCCTTCATAAACGCAATAAAATCCAAAACAATGATTATTAGAATTTTTGTCTGTTTGTCTGTGCGTTTGTTACCGCTAATCTGAGAAACGGTTTAACCGATTTTGGTGCGGTTTTCACTAATCTATTGTGGTAAGCTTCTTCGTAACTTAACATTTAGTGTTTGTTTTATCTCAATCGGTTCATAAATAAAAAAGTTATATCAATTTAACTGTGTTAATGCCATATTGTATCGAGGCCCCGTTGATTCGTTCGATCGTTGACCAAAGATCATCTTTTTTAACATTATCATAGGTATTTTCTAAATCTACGAAGGCGCAGATTTTTGATGATGAGTAAGATCTAAACCTATCGCAAACTCGTTCTTTAATAAACATAATTAAGGGAAAATTTATAAACGAATCAATTACATTGTAATCAAACCAAGATTTTGGAAAGTGTTCATACACGCTCGTACCGGCAAGAGCGTGTTTAATAGATATATCAGCGAGGTAAAAGAGACTGAGGGTAGCAACTGAAGGCCTCATTAAAAATTCAAACAGCGGAAATGTAGGCTCGGTGAAATATGAGGGTGCAATTGATCTGGGCGATCATGACAACCTCGTTTATTTTTATCCAGGCTCAACCGGTGCATTTGGCGCTTTAAATTATGCTAAGTAACTTAAATATTTAGATCGTGCGCTTTGTAGGTGATCCTATTGAATAATTTATTGGATGTTTAAAAGGTCGCCGCTTCTCTCCGAACTCTACAGGCTTACGAACTAAAGCTTTTTAATGCAAATATTGTTTATAGCAATATTTTATTTAAAAGATAGAAAGTTTCTGACATTTACTTTAGTATTAAAACTAATTTAAATTGCACATTTCGTGTTTGAAATATTTTAACACATTTAACTGTGAATAGTTTTATTTGTAACAGACAAATTATTTTCTTACATAGGTATCGACGTAATTTACCAAAACATATCTCATCGTTGAAACAGATTCAAAAGTACTAAAAAAGATGTGCCTATTCCTTGACTCAATTACAAAGTTTCCAAATATCAGTCAAACTGTTTACTTATTTCACATAATTTAACGATATTTTACGTACTGTTACTTCTTAAATACATGTTTAAGGTATTTTGTAACCACAGCACTATTCGGGCCCGGTCAATTTCAATATTGCACGCTAATTAAACATTATAGCCTATGTTACTCATGGATCATGTAGCTTTTAATTTTTCCGAAAGAAATGTTCTGCGTATTCGTAATGAGAGCTTTTTTAATATCGCCTCCATTTTACTGCCCTCATTTAAATATCGACATTAAATCATAGTAATTAAAAATTCGTCGAGAAAAGGAAATTGAGCTAAATTAGAAAGGGAGGCGACCCTTGAAAAGATTTTATTTAATAAAGCTTCCTATAACCTTTCCTAAATAATTGTGAATAGATTGCGTTCTCAGGAAAAAGGGACCCCTAATTGCTCATTATGCGAACGATAAATTTAATATATTCTGAATGAGAAACAATTGGGTTTTCTTTATGACGATATACATATTGCTATAAATAATACGAGTGTTGTGTACAATAATCTCGGTTCATTCGGAGTTTATTATACATTTTAATTACTTTGTAAATTTATACTTTACTTGAATATTTTGTTTTTCATCCTATTAAATAAATTATATACCTATTAATTAACTGAGAGATATTTGGGACGTTCACCAGACGGATAGTGACAGTATTTCCTTTACACAGTATGTAGAAAGCTACTGTCAGGTCATTTCTATGATCGTCGCAGAGGTCTAGATCATATTTTAGTCCGTAGTGGCTTAACTTTAGATTTTGGAATATTCTGGCTGAAAATTGGAGGAAACCAACACGCTCGGTGAATACAGTATATGTTTTAAAGCCATGAGGCCTCGTTGGTTTTTAAGATTTATTCCTAGAATCGTTAGATAATAATTTATCCTAGTTTTTTACCCTGTTCCAATATTCAATTTACTTTTATGTAAGTTGCTATGGAATCTTATTAGTGGTAGCAACTATTTGAGAGTCCAAATAGGTCCAAGGTATAGTTATGTGTGGTTTATAACGAGCTCGACTGAGGCACTATTCAACTCGCTTCATTAGTGCTCCTCACACTTCCTGCGAAGGGTAGCCGTTACATGTTTCTATGTTTTTATTTGGTTTTTATTAAGCTCAGTGCTTCTTACGGTCATTAACCTCTTGCTGATAAATATCTGCAAGCAAATTAACATCGCATTTGTTTTTTTTTCAATCTCGCACTCGAGTGAAGGTTAATTCGGTCGTTCAAGTAGATTTGCTCCGGGAGTTAATTGAGAACTTGTCGAACTTTAAACGTTTTTTTATTTAGCTTAACGCTTCATGAATTTAATTAAGCTTAAGTAATAGTGAGAACATACAGAGATTTAGTAACCGATCCTATCCTATCCGATCCGATATATATCCTATCCGAGCGGTGCAATCTTAGTAAAAACCAGGAATTCCTAGATTTGCTTGCTGGCTCTATTTATATATTGCTGGCTCTATATATATTATAACTAGCGACCCGCCCCGGCTTCACACGGGTACTTTTTCCATAAAAACGTTCATCTAGGCTTTTGCCATAAGCGTTAAGGTGAAAAGACTACATTAGAAACACGTGTGATGCTGTGACCAAGGGAATTAGGGATTCATTTTTATATACCTAGATTGTGCGTTTTATCCTTCTCTAATCTAATCTTTTCTCTAATTGTAAATCTCCCTATAACACACGAATCTACGATTCGCCTAATGTCTTAATTTTTTTTTTATACCATAAGGGGGCAGACTAGCTGCGGGTCACCTGTGTATAACTGATCCCTGATGACACTCGCAACACCAGAGGCACTGCAGACACGTTGCCGGCCGTTTTAAGGAAGGAATACCCTCGCTTAGTATCAGCTTAGTTGGAAGTGTCATTAATTGTTCATTCATTAAGCATAGTTTGAAGTTGTTTGTGAAGAAAAAGGAATCATCACAGTTGCGAGTTAGCGGTAGGTTTCAATCTCGGCTTCATTTAATTAAAATAATCCCGCGGGATATCTGCAACCGCCATCTTTTTCTTCCCAACTTTAACACGTTTTTATATTTCTCTTTGTGCACTTATGATGAATATTGCAACAATATGAATGTGATAATGTAATAAGTATATAAACTAATTTGAGTTTATATAGGTTTTAAACGTCATCTTCGTATTTGATTTATAAAAGTTTGAATCTGAAGTGTAAAAAAGACCCAATTTGCAGTTATAAATCTATAGACAACTAAAATGAATTTAGTTTAAATCTAAATATTAATAATAAACTGATGGTATGGTATTTAAAATAAATTAAAATTTGCTTATTTCAGCATATGTCCATTTAAATTAAGTAAATTTTATTATTGCAGTAATGTTGTCAAAATTTATGTTGATATTGAATGAACTGCTATGTTGTTAGGATCTTTATGGGCTCCTTTGTTACCGGATGCTTAAAAATCGACTCTTATCAACCTTATGCAGTACAGACATATATTTTTAAATAAAAAATTCAGTAATAAATGATTCAAATTAAACTAATAGAATACACACAGTTTAAATGCTGCTATTAGATACAGAGACTTGTCATTCATTACGATCAATGTAACTTAATGAAACTCGTCGAACAGTTGTCGGAAGTTTTGATTCGATTTCGTGCCCGCGGAGATGATTTTTTCTCATTCATTGGAATTTAATCAGCGCCTAAGCCCGGGGACTCGGCGAGACTCGCTATCGTCTGGCGTTTATTTGCGACGCAATACCAGATACAAAGGCATTAAATTGAATTTTGCAGTGGTCCTTCTTATACACAATAAAATACATGTTTTTACAATGAAATAATGAATGGAAATAAGATCATTGTTGTAGTTGTAGTGCATAACGATAAAATGAACTTATTAGTTATGTCATCAATTTTGTGAAGTATGTCACAAAATTCAAGAATCCCTAACTTAATTAATTTGAAACGTTGAACATATTTTTTTCTGTGGTTCCGACAACAAAACGTTCATTGTTTAAATAATATCATTAATCTCGTCATATTTTTTTTAAAATATGTGACCACGTGTTTAGTGAAACAAATATCGTAATCCAACCCGTATTTTTGTGCGATACACAATTTATATGCTTTTATTTAATTTACATAGATTATACGGTATAAA
This sequence comes from Papilio glaucus, assembly GCA_000931545.1. NCBI lineage: Eukaryota > Metazoa > Arthropoda > Insecta > Lepidoptera > Papilionidae > Papilio > Papilio glaucus. The sequence continues at coordinate 179,655 of JWHW01037986.1, read as the reverse complement.
ATATATTATACTAAGTACTGACGCAAGTGTACACTCACCCAAATATCAGTCGTGCTTTAGCACTCATAAAAAACTTTCAACTGATATTCCGCTTTTCCATGTGGCACTGTCCTGGCACACCTCTGGCTTCTATATTCATACATTTACGCATACACGCTCGTCACGTACCAAGTTTATACTCGGTACTTTTAATACCGCCTTTCTTTAGTATGTCACCAGAACAATGAAGTTCGCGCAATGAGTGTATTATTGTGGGTCTATTCTACAATCGCAACATGTCGTATAACCAAGTTAGCTAATAAGTGAGTCCCTTCGGCGTGATAGTTCGGATAACTGTCTCCGTCGGGCCCCAGGTGTCCCTCGAATTGTTTCCGTTGGAAATCATTTAGTCCCGGTCCCGGGATTACTCCCTTAAGAACACTGCATCGTTATACAAACATCGATGCGGCTTGCATTACGAAGTTGTAAAATTTGAATAACAATTGGTTTCAGGAAATATACGTTATTCGTATCTTTATTTTTTGATTAATTTATACGGATAAAATACAATGGTCATTATAATTCATTCTAAAACTAAAACAAATGATGGGATCTTATCTAGGGTATTCACAGGCAAGAAAGGATTGTATGTTATGAGATATATATACTACTAGCTGTACCCCGGTTTCACCCGCCCAGCAATTTTACTAAAACGAAACCTACATAATAGTTATCTATATAATAGTCCTCTATTTTACAGATTTTTATCGAACAAATGTTCGACACGGTTCTTTAAATTGACATATTTTTTTATTTATTAAGCGATTGAGATGAAACAAATGTTAATTGAAGTTTACCACACAATACATTAGTGAAAACCGCAAATCCCAAATCGGTTAAACCGTTTCTGAGATTAGCGCGCACAAATGCACAGACAAAAATTCTAATAATCAATGTTTTGGGATTTATTGCGTTTATGAAGGCCCCCAATAATAGTTTTTCTCAAAGATATTCCATGTACAGACAGCGATCAGTTACATTTTTATCATATGTATAGATGTATGCGGAAGAATCGAGAAAAATATACCAGGAGAGTGCAAAATGAAAATTGGTAGTCTCTGACTTTCTCTCTGCGTCACAAGTTCTTATCTCAGTGTTCTTATCTATAACCAAATTATAATGCACACGATATTCTCTACGTTTTAACTGTTGGTACTAGATTTTATGCTTAATTGTTAACAAGTAGTAGTTAATAGTTAACAGTTAGTTTAACAACGTAAGTGTTAAACTTTGTATAAGTTTTGGGACCAAAAGTCAACCACGCGATTTTCCGTTTACATAAATTTCCTTTGTTTATCTGTTTTCTTCAGTTTCTATTAAACACTTCACATTGGCACACAGACGCATGCTTTGCATTCAGCATCTTAACTTTCAACACGTCGCTATTGATCTTTAGA
>JWHW01037986.1:163689-178125 GCA_000931545.1 Papilio glaucus | reverse complement strand
TACATATAGTATTATTGTATTTATCTTGTGTTGGTAGTATTGAAGCTAGCGCTGGTTATGTTAGGATGCTATTTACTATTATTAAATGTATTATTACTATTTGTTCTATCTACTATTCTATTCAATATTTATTTTCTCTTGGGATTCAACTATGATAGCAAATTCGCAGACAATCGTCGACTTATCTTCATACCTTCATACACTTGGTACCTTATAAGGTTAGGTCCTCTGAAATGGTAAATATGAGTTTGTAAAAAAATTGTAAGTGTAATTGTAATTATTTGATTTTTTATAGTTTAAAGACAATCAAGCCTTTTAACATTGGTACAGTTCGACCGGATTCTTAACCATTGAGCTACCTCCATTTTACTAAGTGTTAAAAAGACACGTTTCAGTAGTAAATTAAAAAGAATGCAATGCCAACATTGTTTTAAAACGTCTTAAATTGTACATATGTGCGTTACAAAATTTTAAAACAATAATCACAAATATCAATACGACCACCGTATCCAATTAATTTATTTCTAATTGAGACATTGACAAGTTCTAAAATGGCGTATAATTGTCGGTCCGGTTCCGTTAACCGCTTCATATCGTATGAAATCATAATGTACCACTATTACCAACCATTATGACCCTTTGTATGCTCTTTTAAATGTTCCGTGAAACTTTCTACAACTGCACTTAAAATTTTATGGTACATAATATCCGAATATTATCGTATTGTAGAATGTGTTAATTGCTCTAAAGCTAATTGAATTTTATATCGTTGTAACAACCGCAGTTATGTATAGTATTCTATGGAATTTGCTGTGCTATTGGTACTTTATTAGGCCGAAAGTTTTTATTAATAATTTTATGAATTTTTGAATGATTTCACGATTATAATCTGGTGGGAAACCTTGCATATAGAAAAGATCACCTCCAAGAATACTCACAAGAATAAAAAGTGTTAGAAATAGTTTTTATCATGTTTCTTTTGCTTGGGTTATACTTGCCACGTACAATCGTTCTATCAATTTTTGTTTTCTTAATGCATACGAAATGCGATTTTAAGAAATTTCTCTTAATAATTGAACAAGCCGCGGGTGAAAATCAGTTCATAATAAAAGAGCTACAGAGCAGAGGAGAATATAATATAATCTTCAGTAATATTCAATTTGAACGAGACGTTCCAAAGCGCAGAATTTTAATAAAGTCCTTGCGCGCTGAATATTTCAGTGCACAATCTTTTGTGGTCCCCAAACATCCTGTGTAAACCAAGCGAGCGATGCTTTTACCTTTGTCGCCGAAGGAAAAGTAGGGGATGAAATCGGAGTGCCGGCTCAATATTTCCCTCCCTCTGGATTTCAACGATCATAGAATCGGAGAGAATCGTTCCCGTTCCTATTTAAATATTAAATTCTTTATCTTCCTTTTAAAAGATTGTTACCAGTAGTGATTCAAATTGTTTTATGCACTTTCATCATTTGAAATTTACGTTTTATATACACTTGTAACTAAGTATCTCGTAAAATTGCGTCTATGTTTGCTTTCTTTTGCCATGGAATTGTTAAATGAAAAATTACTAAATAAAAGCTACCCGCCCCAGCTTCACTCGGGTATAAAAATAAACAAATGCAAATCAAAAATATAATAGTTTTTGAGTTTCTCTGGAAAAAAAACCAAATATTTTTTCTTTATAATTTTAGTACAGATAAATGGTAAATATATACATAGAATTTTATAACATTGTCATGTATGAGTGTGCATAATTTAGCAATGTCCACCGCTCGGGTGTTTGTCACATTTCCGTCGGACTAAAATGTTGAACAAGTCATAAATATATTAGCCGCGCGCGCTCCGCCACTCAATTTGCTCAAACATCTGAGCCCCACTGCAACCTAATAGACTTTGTACTTTCGATGTCCACTTCTTACGTAAAAGCTCCGTATTGAAGAAAATTATAATCATTACTTTTTAAACTTTTTTATTTATGCTTAAAACTGAGGGGTTATTCTGTTATAACCTAGATGTTATAACAATTATCGGTATTTACTATTTAATTCAAAGTTCAATCGAAAGTACCATAAGTACCGGACTGATATGCTTGCAGCAAGACAAACTCATAAGATTGTACTCATAACATTTCATTTTAAATAACACCTTTCCATTAACTTTTAATATTCTTAAATAAAACAGCCAATTATGAAATTAACTGGAAAAACAGTGTCGGAGGATTTCAGGTTTTTTAATTAATCTCAGAGTAAAAATATTAATATATTTCCGAGACGGTACATTTACATGTTTAATAAAATCTTTGTGGAAGAATAAAGAGATGATGTTATTATACCTGAGTATGAAAAAATATTTTGCTTTTCAGACACATACGTGTAATGAAAGAAATAAGTTAAAGCTTAGATGTTGTAAAGATAGTGAGATATCGGAGGTTTGTTATCTTAAAAGTAAGCTACATATTACGTAGTTAAGTTCAGGACATGTAACGAAGACAGTAATGAGAATAACGAGGATGGTTACGAATAGGAAGAAAGTATGGTATGAATGAGGTGCCGGAGGCCTAATTCTAGTCCCCTTCCCATCCTTTGCTAATGAGGATAGGATGTGAAGGGGAAGAGGACTTGATGGTCGAGGGGATAAATAGAAAAGGGAAATAAACATTTTCTGTCCATCGAAGGTAGGCAACGCATCTGCAACTCAATAGCTTGTTACAGATGTCTATGGGTAGCGATCACTTGATATCAGGTGAACCACTTGCTCGTTTGCCTTCTATTATTAAAAAAAAATGAAAGGAAAAAACAGCATATAACATCTTATAGTACTAAGACACATGTATTTTTATGTTTGTTCGTGGTCTAGATAAAATTTAAGTAGAAAATTTGACGTTCACTTCACTAAGTGTTAAGACCCCAGATTGGAACCCGGATACCGCACCACTTTATCTAAAGTTATGTATGATAAAGTGGCTTCACCAATGAGATAGTGCTGAGGTTATCATTATCTTCAAAATGAGGTTCAGATAATTTAAATTGTTTTTATTTTGTTCTTATAATAGCACCAAGTAAATAGACAACACTATACCAATACTTTTTAGGTTATATGCGATCGTACAAAATGTATTATCTGTTGATTCTATAAATATTTTATATACTCACAGACATAAGCTCATTTATCTCTTTATTTTTATATGTAGTGTATTTATATTATCCATTTTTTTATAGAGAAAGGAATTCATTTGTGATTTTGACTAGTTTAGAAGTCGTGTAAAATAAATTGCGTTTAATTCATCTGCTCCACTATAATATTATTTTCTACGAGTATATACGCTGTAGCTTTCGTTGATAATATGTCAAGATTTCATTCGCTGGCGTATTCAAACCAGCGAGCTTTATGGGCAATGGACGCTAAGTGCAATAAGTGGTAGTGAACCGTAGCTGCCTGAGTGCAGGTCTCGTAAATTATACCGGAAAGAGCTGCCGATACAAAAGTAACGCGATACATAAATCGAGGCGAGGTGCTAGAGGGGGCGTTAGGGAATTACGGTATTCGATATAGGTGTATCTAGAAGTGATTGCATTGTACTTGAATTAATAGAATTTCTCTCTTGTTATTCTTACTTAAACTATATTTATTTACTAGCCGATAGGGTCACTATACAAATTTTCATCTCCTCCTTTAAAACTTTAGGGGCTGAATTTAGAAAAAATCTTTTTTATTGCTCGCCTACGTAATAATAGAAATCCTTTTAGTGCTCGCCTATTTTTGTACAATAGAAATCTCTGTGCAAAATCAGTCAGTCAGTCCGTCAGTTTCTTATTTTATATACTAGTGTATGAGAAGATAACATCGAATTCTTTTTATAAGCGTGAGAAGAGTTTCCATTAGCAGGCATGCTGTGCGAGTTTTGGTAGTTAGTTCTTTTTTGGAAGAAGCAAGTAAACAAGCCAGGTGTTTATTTGATTTTAACCGTCACTACCCATTGAGAACTGCATAAAGTTGGGGAAGCATTGCTGACCTTTATTAATTACAGCGAAGGGCGATAAGGAAGAATGGTTTGCGTTATACCTTTCGGTACCTCAGTGCCTGGATTCTAGTCAATTTTCCCAATAGATTAATAATGTAAGGCCTATTACTGGGGTTTACACTAATTTTAGAAGTTGTTGTGAGAAATCGTATTCTAAAAGGTTAGGCTTCGGTTCGTGATTGCTTTGTGTTTGTAATATTACTAGTGACCGTATTTGCACAGGTAGCACTATAATTAGTCCTGTGAAGTTTGGTGGCGATCAGATCAACGTAATCGTTGATCTGATCGCCACCAAAATTCACAGGATCACCCGCTTGGCCAATCTGAACATTTCCGGAAAATTTCATCGAAATCGGTCCAGTCGTTTGGTTGTCTTTAGGGAAATACATACACACATCGCCTTTTAGATATACATAATTTCAATTATTTTCAAAACTAGCAGGTACACGTTTAGCAGAACCACATCTAGTGTAACTGACTCTACAATAAGAAAGCACACCCCGGGATAAACAGCTAATTCCATTATGAGAATGGGCCGTGGCAGGGAGCTTGTGGACAGGGTCGTTGGGGCGCGTACGTAATTACACAGTTCTTAGGCCGGGACGTGATTAAAGCGAGACGGTAATAGAAGGTGGCTACTGAACGGGTTGCAAGCAACATCTGTCACGTAATCAACTTTACTCACAAAATTGGATTGGATTGTTTATTTATGACGGCAAAATTAATCAAGGTTGCTCTTGTTTTACGTTTTATTAATAGGCCGGTAAATCAATCAACCTCTTGCTTTCGATTAAAATTTCCTTCCGTCTTGGTTAATTAATTTCGTTTGCCCAATTCTATCCCACGATTGATTATTATAATCAAAATTGTATTTACTGACTATATTGCAATTATTTATGGGTATACACATATGGCAGTGTTGGTAGGGGACGACCTAGGAGAATTTATATCGACCAGATTAGTGACATACTAAAGAAGAGTGCCAGGATCCCTCTGGATAACGGGTGTGAGCGCATTTTTTTTAGTAAGAATTATGTGTGTACATATCTCTCAGCGGTGGTACTGTTATAAATTTATTATTGTTTGATGACTAATGGGCCTTTGAGTTTTCAAAAAACAAACGTGTGTGTCTAAGATGTAACCGATATTGCCTTAAACATGTTTTGCATTTTTAATGAAATTGAATAAAGAAAAATTATAAAATTCTTTGGTAATCGCAGGTAACCGACCAACAAACGCTTGACTAAAATAACTTTTGATGTTTAGTGGCGATGTAGCTATACAAATTATAATAGAAAGACTACGACCATATAGTATGTTATAAAAAAGACTGAATAAAATTAATCAAGCATAATCGTGCAGTAGCACTCAGCTCGCGTAAGACGTCTAGCTAATTTAGAGCTGCGGAATTCGCCTAATAAGTCCGCCCGTTCAAGGCGGAGGAGGAATTTGCGTTAAATTATAAAGCTTATTAAGCATTGTTCCCCCGTGTGTCGTAAGCAGCCGCAATGAAATGTTTCTTACCCGTACTTCATCCGGCTACAGTCTCGCTCCGACTTGAATTATTTACATTACACTGTATAAACAAGCCGGGAGAGACGAGTCAAGCTACACTGGCGTCTTTAATTAATTCTATCAAGTCAGGTGTAAAAAGAATATCAAATGAACTTGTAGCGTTTTATGAAAAGATTTTGTTTTCTTTAAAGTTATATGGTTCGCTGGTTTCAAAGATCTTTCTATTGTTTTAATCTTTAGGACAAAGACCCGTACATGTTTGAAGAGAACGTTGGACGATATTTGATAGGGGAAAATCTTATAGGTTCGTGTGAACAACATGCTCAATGAATTTGGAAATTTGTTGAAATGATGAATGAAGCGAGAGTAACAAATTATGTTGCAAAAGTGAGTGGCAGTATTAGAAGAGGTCATCCCAGGAGAACTTATATCGATCAGGTTAGTGACATCTAAAGAAGGCGAATTAAGAAGTAACCGTAACCGACGATCGATCCAATGAATGTAGAGAAAATGAGAGAGGTGTGCCAGGGTAGTGCCAAATGACAATCCATGATCTCTACCTACCCCTCTGGGTTACGGGCGTGAGCGTATATTTATTGGTTTACGTTATGCGTCAAACGAAACTCTCAAGGATAGGTGGTAGAATACGTATTTTTAATTACGTAGATATACTGTAATCTATGACGTCGTTAATTGCGCCGGGCTTCAAAAGTTTTAGAATGTATTCTGTTTCTTTATTGTGATATTGTATATGATACTGTTAAGTTGCATTTTAATTTGGTAAAATAAACAGTGTGACAGTTAAAAGATAAAGAACCTCCTTTCAATTTTCTGTATAATCTGAAATGTTATTTATGAATAATGTGACAGAAGCTCTTATTTCTTTATAAACATTTACCATTTATTTTTTGTAAACAAGTATTTTGTATTATAATATATAAATCGTTGATCGAGTAACGATGGATAATGAAAGTTCTAGTGACAATAGTTATGTCGATGTAAGCAAGGCAGTTCAAACGTTGTCTGCCGACGACATCGATGCCTCAGTGCAAACCGCTTCAAATATTGGCAATGTATTGGTTTTCGATGTGCACTCAGCTGACGATGTCCGGTATAATACCATACATTTAACTTATTGAGCTTTAGATCTCATTTTGAATATATTTAAAATATTGGTCATTTAATTCATGCTTGATTTTAGTACCTACTCTTAGGTTTTACGGTTATTAGTGTGGATGTATGTATGAAAGATAGACTTTGCATGCAGAATTCACTTAATATCTTGTACATAATTATTTGTTGTACATCTCTTATACAAGAAATTTCATCCCTGCTGTAATATAAGCTTGCTTAATATCTAAACTTTATAATAGTCAGTAAATGATTTTAATATATTATTATAGGACAAAATTGCGACCTGCTCTAGCACCAATCGTGAGTACGAATCAAAATGAGTCCGGCGATATAAACAAACAAGACTTTGAATCGTTAGAACGAAATACAATGAACAATGTAAGGTCGATGTCTAACCAGCCACACACGAGCAACAGAACCAACTCTCGACAGCCTACGTCCAAGAGAAGTGCTGACCCCCCGCGTCATCCTCAGCCCAAAAAGAAATCTCGAAGGACCATCATTAATAATATTTACTGCGGAAAGCTTCGCAACTTAGTCAGACCTTCAAGAGAAACATGAAGTTTGTTTTTTATGTGGTTTTTTATACGTCCCTTGTTAAAGGTTTTATTGTCAATATATATTTCGCTTAACTTGAACCACCTTATGTCGTTTTTATTCAACATTTCTTTCTAAGATCAGGTACGAGCAGAATTTTAGTTAGACAAAACACTATTACTACTAACGTCAAAATGTACGAAATATGCAAAACTTTACATAAAATAACGTCTACCTCGGTACGCGGATTTGAATCTTTAACGCAACATTTCGATTAACCGCTTATTCCATATTGGTCTAAGATACGAAATAAGAAATCATCTGTGATTGGATCAGGATATGTTATATAATTTGTACTATGATAAATCACAGATGGTTTACCGAGTTATATCTCGGGCCAACACAGGTTAATTGTAAAAACCATATAAGGATGAACCTTTGTGGCAACCACTTGGCAACAATAACATATAATCTAGGTCCTGATCAAGTAACAGATGCGGGTATAAATTTCTTATGCCGTATCTTATACTATATCATTCGGCGCAAACTTCGCTCGGCGGTATCGGCTGTTAGCGGATCGTATCATATCGGAAATTGAATTTCCGATTGGCCCCGTAGCGGACTGTAAACGGCAAAATGTTACTCGATCCGTGGGATCGCAGTGACTCGGACGGTTTAGATTGTTCTGTAAATAAATTTAGTGTTCTATTTATTTTTTAAGCTTGATGATATAAATTAGTAGTAGTGGTAGTATTGGTAAAACTAAACAGGGTTATGCCAACTTACACTAACGATAAGGGCTGAACGGAGTTCATCAAGTTCCGTATTTTGGTTGAGGTGATAGGGTCACATCGAGCATTGTATGTGTTTTGGTTAATAATGACAGTTTGTACTTTCATCTGGATATTCCTAATTTGATATAATTTTTCTTTACCTACTTATTTAAATATATTTTATATCTGTCTAATTTTAAGGTATATTTTATGATTTGCTTACTCCTATTTATCTGACAGTTCTAGAAAGATGTTTGTGATGTTTTTTGCGGGTATGTATGTATGTGTGTCCGTTACATTGTGACCTGTAGCGTAAACGGCTTGACCGAGTTTTAAGATTCGATTTGTAATCTTCCCCGGACTTAGGTAGTATGATGAGTGATGATAATCACATCACTGTCAGATTTTTTTTAAAATAAATCATCACTTGTTGTAAACCGTGGCTTCATGGTGTAACTAGTTGTAACGCCACGAATATTAGAGATAGAAATTGCTAAACTAATCGTTATTCACCCGGTACAACTTTTAGAAAATGAGCGAGTACATTCGATATTCAATGAAAAGGCGAAAAACAAAGTTCGCAACTAAAAATTCCATTCCGTTGTCCGTAGCAAACACCCTTCAATGGTGGTACACGTCGCACGTACTGTTTGAACATGTTTAGACGGCTAATGTAATGTGCAGTTTGAGAAATTGGGTTTGAAACGCGATCAGCGCGGACGGGGGTTCCCGTATTAGTGATGACGTGATAAAACGAAGAGGAAGAGAAATTTGCAGTGTTGTTTCACTTAATTTTGTCGAACGTGTTCAAACATGGTAAGTGCCGCTTAAGTTGTTTATTTTCCCCGTTGCAAACTTTCAGCGAAAGGTGTTTTGTTCGTAACTTGAAAGCTTATTAGAGTTTTATTTGTACATTGTTCGCTAACGGGATGTGTGTTTGACTTATTTCTGTGTGTGTGTTGCGGTTTCTTCCTTCATGTTTAACTTAATAACAGCTATGTTTTAACAAAATAAACAGATTGGTTCTTTTGAAATCGATAAATAAAATATCCATACTTTAACCCGCTAATCCTAACACTACTGGAGCAGTTGCCGAAAATCTTTTAAAAATAAGGATTTTTATAATGTTAATTAAGAATAATAACTCAAACAATCATAGTTAATTTTAGACATGTAACATAGTTACAGTCTGAACACTATGAGTTATAGCGTTGACTCGTGTAACAATAAACTATGGTCCCCGACCGATCCCTAAACTACGGTGGCCCAAAACTTCGCCAAGTTAAATGACGTCATAGGGCCCGATTCTCTCCCGGCGAAATGGACAACGCATGTTAATTGTATGTTTTGATTAGTTTAATTAGTTTTAGTACGGCATAACTTAACAAGCCCCTGGGATATATCTTCCGAAAAACGAATGTGTGTGATTACCGAGTGTATCCACACAGAGAATTAGAAACGCCAGCAACGGGCAAAGAGGTTCACCCTTCTAACAATAATTTAATGTATAGTTTCCTCATAGATAAGACGTGGTGGCTGACAATAGTTTTCATAAACGGTATGGTGTTCTATTTGCTGTGGAGTTTACTATTAAGGAATATTATTAAAACACTTTATATAAAACTTGAATATATCACAACATATCACAACAATTTGGTTTTTTACTAAGTACATTTTTTAGTCTTCGACATTTTTCACAAATTAAATTGTGTTTTAGTTTTCGCTGAATCACTCTTTCATTTAGGTAATACTTTTTATCCGGTGTCAAATAAAAATCAATTTAAACGAATCTCTGATGGATGTAGAGCTCGCATGTGATTAATGATGTTAAACATTGAGGAACGCGTGCGGAAAAGGTAATGCTATATTGAAATTTTCATCCCAAAGTTGGGGTGTATATTTCATATGTATATTAACATAATACCGTATCATATAGCTTCAGATGAACTTTGCTCTTATCTTTGCAGATATTTAAAACTTTGAAAGCTTCATCATTAATTTAAAAAGGGTTTTTGCTTTTGTCAACTGAACAATCTGCAACTTCTCTTCATCAGGCTTTCCTGTCGTTCTGATATGATAGGACGAATGATTTTCTCTTTTACGTGCATAAATGTTCTGCTTGGCGTTCATTTATTCCCTTCTATTTTTCCTGCAGCATTGCAGCAGCCACATTGGTGTCTTAACGGCCAGCAGAAAGTGTTTCTTAACTTTTTTAAAGGCTATTATATTTTTTGTAGTCACGCTGTTTCTTTATCAAGGGACATAAATTTTAATCAGTTAGCTGAGATTAAAAACACGAAGTCTTAAGACGTACCGGTAACCTGTGCGCGCACCGGCAACCGAGTGCACCGGCGCGTAAAGTTCCGAGTTCCGTTCCTATGGTGCCCGAACCCCGCCCGTCTGCCGACTTGCTGGAACGATGCATTAATTAATTCATTATTAACGCGGAAGCCAACTGGCAGGATCGTGCAGCCATGTTCATAGGGTGACCATGATAATATTAGGACAATTGTGAAAAAACAATTACGAAAATAAATTCGTATATTCTGAGTCGCAAGTTCGATTGCAGGTTGTTTTTCTCTTTTTGAATGGTAAAATACTTGCTTAAAGTATCGTCTGGTGTATGACGGTAGACTTAGCGCTAAAAGAGGTTAAAAGTGATAAATAGATATTTTTATTTGTGTTTTGATTTTCATAGGCGTCCTATTTATTTTTAAGCCTGTTGTATTTTGTAACTGGCATTGGGTTGTATTCAAAATGCTGTTTGTACAAAGTAGTAGAACCACAGTATCTTTTAATACTTTATGGTCAGTCACAATATATTGACGAATCGGTTGGCGATCGGGAGGCGATTAGTAAGATACTTGCTTTTGACGCTGCAGATCGTGGGTTCGATTCCCACCTAGGACATACATTTATTGTGCATGATGATGTCTGCTGGTCCTGAGTCTCAGTGTAATAATCTATTTATGTATGTATTTACAAAAGAAAAGTAGTATATGTTTGTATATCAGTTATCTGGTTTCCATAGCACAAACTCTGCTTAGTCTGCGATCAAATGGCCGTGTGTAAATAATGTCCCAGGTATTATTATTATTATATACTAGTAATCCGCCCGGGTAGCCGTTTGGGAATATATACGCACACAAAAAGCAAAAAAAATCCCACGGGCACCGTACATTTTTTCGGGATAAAAATTAGCGTATATGCATTTTCAGATTGTAATCTATCTCTGTGTTTTTCCATTAATGAACACTTCCATGGTTACCACACAAGTGAGTACCAGAATTTACATTCGTTTAGCGCGCGAGTTAATGGAAAAGTGCTCTTCTTAGTCTGACAGTGACTGTTACACCGGAGTCGTGTTATACGGCTGTAATTTTGTTCACTGCACGGTGCTTAGCTCCGTATAGCTCTTGCAGATGCGATGCGAGGTGTAATTGCAATTTTACAATTAAACCAGACTGTTGGCTTGAAGGCAACTTTTTGTGTTTATGCGACGTGTACAAATGTGAGCTCGATAATATCGTCAGTCGGAAGGCGGCTTCTGTAAGATGTAGGCTTTCCACGACGAGCTGGAAGTTAGGCTTACAACTTTACGTTATGAATATTTGTTTATTTGTTTTCCAAGCTAGACAACATAAGTCGGACTGAACAGTAAACTAACGACGAGCTGGAAGTTACAACTTTACTTTATGAATATTTGTTTATTTCTTTACTAAGCTAGACAACATAAGACGGACTGAACAGTAAACTAACGACGAGCTGGAAGTTACAACTTTACTTTATGAATATTTGTTTATTTCTTTCCCAAGCTAGACAACATAAGACGGACTGAACAGTAAACTAACGACGAGCTGGAAGTTACAACTTTACTTTATGAATATTTGTTTATTTCCTGTTCTTGTGTTGTTACTACTTGATGTACCAAGCTAGACAACATAAGACGTACTGAACAGTAAACTAACGGCCACCTGTAAATCAAAACAATTATTTGCACACTGCTGCTTAAGGACAGGGTAAGGAGCACAGAAATATAATTTAACAGTGGTATAGTCTGCTACAACAACATCTGTTGCACGAATGGGCCAGCTCGACCGGTGAAATACCACGACCTCACAGAAGACAAGCCTAAAGTGTAGTAGTATCCTGCGTTTCGTCTGATGAGTGAGGTGCCGGAGGCCTAATTCTAGTCCTCTTCCCCATCCCAACCTTTGCTAATAAGGAAAGGATGGGAAGGGGAAGAGGACTTGACGGTGGAGGAGATGAATAGGAAAGGGTAAACATTTAAAAAATAAACATTTTCTGTTTATCCCCTCCCCTGTCCATTGAAGGTAGGCAACGCATCTGCAACTCATTAGCTTGTTGCAGATGCTAGGGTAGCCATCACTTGATTTCGTATGAAACGCTGATTCGTTTGCCACTTTCTACTATAAAAAAATCCACTTAGACAACCTTTTTGCAAGAGCGCTTTAAATTTATGGGACAAAACATTTATAAACAAAATAATTTCAAATTTTAAAACTCTTAATTGGTTTTCCTTCAACACATAACACGGAATTATTTTTTAAATATTTTTGGTAACCGTTGCGTCAGTCGTTGACCGCCTTTAAACAAATTATATACAACGTCAGCTGCCGCCCTAAAACTTTCCATCATTCCTTATAAAAGCTCAATACAGCCTAGCCTTTCACAGTATTAAAATGTTTTACTGGCCCAAAGTCGCCGACAACCTTGCTATTCGGTTCCGTTGTGAAAAAAACCCTAATTTCCTGCACCCTTTCATTTATATCCCGGCAATCTGGGATCCTTGTAGCTTATTTATAGTGGTCCCGGGTGTTTGATGGGTGGGAGACGGAATGCGTAATGATAAAGGTCATAAAAATAATACAAACATGCGACAAATTCGTCGCACGACACAACAAATTCGAGATACTAAAATGTTGAACATTTTTTAACCCTCGGAATAATTAAATAACTATTCTTGTTCCACGTATAGAAGCAAAAACCGGCTAAATTAATTAAATTTCGAACCAATATTTGGGTGAAAACATGTTAAGATTTATGTATGTTTTAAACAAGTTTTTATCAAAATTCCGGATTGAAAGACTTATGCTATGTAAGGCAGAAACGCTGTGCTATATGGTTGCAAATGCAAGTAAAAGCTTCACATGTCAATCGATGAAATTACTGTCGGTCTTTCAAAGTAAATTCATCTTTTCTTAGGAACGTATATAATTATTTGTGTCGCTAGTGTGTACCCTCCTTATACACAACATAAGATCATCATGTAGACATTTTATGAGTCACCTCGGCAGTTTGACCGTTGCTACGGCGTGTTATCATTGTCCGCTTATTTCTTATGCGATTGAGCTTTTCGTTTGATAGCACCCTTATCCTATAAATTGCTAGTTAAGGCCATTGATAAATGTGGATTGTTGAACATTTTAACGTAAAAGAGATTTGTCACGGAACATAAGTGATGTTTATTTATTGACGGTAGTTTTGTTTAAGGCAATATACACACGAGCTATATTGAGTAATAAAAAATATAGTGTTGCAATAGACAAATGCATATAACAAGAATTAGGAGAATGATTGTAAGTTATAAAACTAATTGTTTCAAAAGAAACCGTACTACCGAATGTTGAAATGTAAGCTTACGTTGACGTCAGCTTTGTAAATTGCATCTTAGAGTTCATATGGTTCATGATTAGTAAAATAGCACAGATCACGCTGTTTCTGGTAAGTCACATGAGGCAATATTTGTTGCCTATTTAGGTATGTTCCTCCTGGCAGTAGCAAAAGGAATCATTCCTTTGCAAATATATACATATGAAGAGGACTAATTATTCTATATATTTTACAAAAAATAAAGATTTCTGTATAAAAATAGTCTTTTTTCCTTTGTTTAATATATTTTCGAAATTATTAAAATGAAGTAATTTATATTGTGTCAATTGTTTCTATTCATCGCACGTATTTTTCATTTCTATGATAAAGCTTTAGATTACACAAAAAAAAGGAATACAAATTATTCCGAATTGGATATCTTTATTTCTATTTTAAAACTGGAATATTCTTTGTAAAAATGTTTATATTCTGTATCAATTTTCCTATCCAATTAAACTATTAAGTATAAAGGTTGCATGTAATTAATTTTTTCCCTTTTCTAGTCTTCCATTAGTCCCTATTTGTTTACACCAAAATATAAGATTTATAAACAAAGAGTCTTTAATAAAAATCATTATGTTTTCATAAGGTTTCATTCCACTTCAATGAACATTCTTATAGAATTCCATGTGTTCTTTCTAGATAATTCCTTACACACTCAAGTTATGAATGGATGAAAGAAATCAACAAATCTATTTATATCACGTCGTCTTAAGAGACTTCTGAGAGCCCTTACAAAAAGACCCCCATATTCTCAATGCTTGTAAAGAAAGAACCTCGTAC
>JWHW01037986.1:147369-163383 GCA_000931545.1 Papilio glaucus | reverse complement strand
AAGCGAGAGAGGTGTGCCAGGATCGCGCCAAATGGAAATCCATGATCTCTGCCTACCCCTCTGGGTTACGGGCGTGACCGCATATTTATTTATTAATATTATATTTTATTGCTTAAAACTTAACCACTCTTAGCAAATCAAATTGACACCATATTTATTCCGACGTTTTGCATGGTAAGCGTAGTATTTCTAGTGACAGGTCACAGATGATTGCGTGCAATTGTTCAGTTATTGAAATGTCCTCGCGAGTGTCATAATGATTTTTATGATGTCAAACATCCAGTCATATTGCGAGACATGCAGTAGTTTGCGAGGTCAGTGACCTGATAGTTTCTCTCACATTGATTTAACTCTGTTTTGGATTTTTATCCTTATATTATGCAATAATACCTAAACATAAAATCTGGTTTTGCAATAGTTCTGGCTGGGTGAAAGAAAAAACAACAACTTTTTACTACGTAGCTGGAACGAACTTTGTGATATATATATTTCATCAATGCCTAATGAACGAACACGTATTTTTTATCTGGATTAAAATCCTAGGGCTCTAATGCTCTCTTTAGCTAGAACCCGTGTATCCAAAGGTTGGATAAATAATAATTTTCAAAATATAATCTGTTTTCACGATATTGAACGCGATACCGTCCATGTGTCGTTTGTAATTTCGTACATCGTCGAGTAGGTGATGAACAATACATTATTCCTTTTCATTTATGTAAGAAATTTTGCATGAGGGACTTAAGCTTTGCGTATTACAATAACCTAAATACAGGAAAGGATGGAACATTATGTATTATATAGGTCTTTGTAATTCGGTCGGCTAATAGTATTTTTTGTGTGAACCGTAGGCCGACGGACAGTGGGGCCGTTGCCCAAATGATACCCATTCCGTTTGAATAGCTTTAATCAACATCTCTTTCATGGCTCGTTTCTAACGACACATACATCACTTGTCTGGTTTCGCCCACTTTATGTTATTCTAGTGGCAGTTTTTTTGACGACATAATTTAATTAAATATTTTTGCTTCTTTTTATATTGTACAAGCTATGACCACGACTCCTTTCGCGTGGAATAGTGAGATTTTAAACTTTTTTTTGACAACCCCTCAAATTTCATTTAAATCGGTTTAGTAGTTTAGACGTGAAAGCGTATCAAACAGACAGACAGAGTTACTATCGCATTTATAATATTAGTAAGGATAACCTTCGCAAATTGCTAATGCGCCTAGTGTCCATTTTGGTGACTTAATATGAATAATGAAAAAAATGCAAATGAAAAAAGCTGTGTGCTGTATTTGAAGTGACCGAAGAAAGAAATATTTTTTTTTGCTACAAGAACTCTTTAACTTTAAAATAAATATGAAAAACCAGTCAATGTGATAGTTGATCACGGATATTGAAACTTTGATAATGAGATTAAATAATCTAAACTAAAATATTAATGATGACATGGTGATATCAAAAATATTAATCTACTTACCAACCATTATAAATTCTTCATCACAGCATGGTAAATAACATGGGATGTTAAAAAGACACTTACCAATTTAACTTACAGACTTTTATCAGAAGAAAACAGATTATTAATTATTAATATTTGTTTTTATTTTTGAATAATATCTATAATTATTATATATGTTATTGATAATATGAATGTCATAATTATTAACGCATTAAATTCACTACATATTAGAATTATTATGTTAACTATACTTTTTAATTACGGCTGAAGTCACGTGGATGTAAATTGGAAAGGTCACAGCGCATTATCAACTCTCGGGTGTTATACACAACACACATACATATATGTGCTCTAAGAACTCGTGAATTATTTTGATTATTTATTTTGATTGATTTAATTAAAGTTTTACTAGATTCAGTGAATTTATCTTTCAATCGACTGCTTAATCTAAATTTATATACGTACCCGTGCGGAATGCTCTACTCATTATTGCGTACCCCCGTAACACCATGTTCTCTGCTTTATTTAACATAATATATTCAAAGCAAATGTGATTTAAAATCCCCTATGAACATGTCTCTTATTTAAGTTAACTTAATTAATTAAGTTACTTAAATCAAATTAGTTTAATCATCTATAATCCAAAATTTCTCATTTATAAAATAGGCATTGTACCTCATAACTCACAGGTTTCTTTCTTGACATATTAGTCTCTATGTAGAAAGAAATGATTTCTTTCTACATAGAGACTAATATGTCAACCTTGAAGGGTATTCGTGACCCGTAAAGCATTAAGTACCTTTCACCGTTTAGGACCTTTCAGAGTGCTTTCGGTCGGTGTCGGAGGAGCCGCTTTGATTGATGCCGACGTCAAATTGTATGTTTCTAAGTGTATTCTCGCTTTGATCTTTAACGGTATATTTATATTCGTAATAATGTATATAGTTTTTCATAGTGGTAGAGCCTGCAACAACAACATTTGTTACACGGATGGGCCGGCTCGACCGGTGAAATACCACGACCTCTCAGAAAACAGACATGAAGTACTCTGCGTCCCGGCTGATGCATGAGGTGCCAGAGGCCTAATTTCAGTCCTCTTCCCTTTCCTATCCTTTACTCACAAGGATAGGATGGGAACGGGAAGAGGATTGGATGGGTTAACGGAGAAAAGGAAACATCCTTTTTCCTGTCTATGCCCTCCTCTGTCCATTAAAGGTAGGCAACGCATCTGCAACGCATTTGCTTGTTGCCGATATCTATGGGTAGCGTTCACTTAACATCAGGTGATCCGCTAGCTCGTTTGCCACTTTGCTCCATAAAAAAAAAATCGTTGCTTATTACATTACCAAAGGAACTATTTCAAACGTGGTATGGCAAATTGAGTAATTATTCCGTAATCGGCAAACTATTGTCACCTTTACTTTGATGCTTTTACTTTACAAAAATTTTTCCAATTAGTGGGCTAAGACCAACTTAATCGATGTAAATAAAACATTAATCCATACTTATTATCACAAGATTTTTATAGGATAGGACTTTATCGGTAGGCTCATCAGTTATTTGATCTAGATTATATGTTAGATAGTATGTAAATTGATAAATCACAAGTGGATTGCAACAAAATCATGACCTCTGAATCGCCAAAGGTGACTTACGCAAGGGTTCAACATAATTTGGTTATTGCAGTGTTGGTCCCAGATTTAGCTCGGACCCACTTGTGATTTATCTATGTACATATTATCTGACATATAATCTAGTCCTTGATCAAATAACAAATGACGGTATAAATTTCTTATTCCGTATCTTATTAATACAGGCGGTAGTTGATGCTAAATTCTTAGCTTTATAAAATAATCGCAACATGACTATTGCATTCATACAGTGCAGTCAACGATAGCTGGTAGTTTTCCCATGGTATCCCCCTTCTCCCATCTACCCATCTACCCCTCTTCTTTCATCATTAGCAAAGCTATTGTTTATTCTTGTTGTCAATAGAACGGGGTTTTCATTAAAAATATAAAAATACACCCGCTATAGGTAACATAACGAATATTTAACATTGTCGACTTTATGAACATATGCTCTTTACATTTGAAGGCGGTATGTGAGTAATGGCTCGTTCAGTAATCGCTCGTTGACTCTATTTGGGTAAGGCGACCGTAACGAAAGTTGCATTATAAATTTTCCTTCACATTTCCCTCCCAATAACGATGCATAGAGATTGGTTAGCCGTGGTATGGGATAACATCTGTATTTTCGTTTAACCAGTAAATATAAAAAATAGCGTTATAATAACTATATATTATATTTCCTTAGTTGTTCTGATTTGACAACGAGACTTATCATTTTATTTATTTTTTTGCAAGTATACGTATATGTATGTACGATATAACAAATACACAGTGTGCCTGAAAACATCATTACACATTAATCCATCTGTAACGAAAAACATAAGCATGCATAGCATGCATCAATGCAAAATGTTACAAATATTGCACTTTTTAACAATGAAAAATGTTACACTTCTGCACAGGCTACTCTGTCGAATAGGAAAAAAAATGCAATTTTGCAAAGAGCGCGAGGGAAGCAAGGAATGTCTTCAAGATCTCATTATCTCCGATTTCCTGCCAAGTAACCGATACATTTCGCTGTCTATGTGACAAGGAATGATCTCGGATATATTCCATATGCTTCGGGAATCTCTATTTCGCCGGCTATTCAGTAAATTCTAAATTTGTTCTTATGAAGTTTTTATTTTCGCGTTATCCCTTCGCCCTAAAGTTCGGAAGGGTGACGCGTATACAACCTAATATACAATTTAAATGTGTCCCCAGCTCGTAAATGTGGAGCTACGGACTTATGGCATTTATGAAACCGACCCTTTACTTTTTACAACGGTTATGCTTTGAATAAGTTGCAATTTGTGTGCCATGGGACACGTTATATCTGTGGGCTTGTGAAAGGTTGGGGCTTGGCGATTGTATCTCTAGTTTTGTTGAGGCTATTCATCCATCTGCGTTGTAGGGATCTGATTTGATTATATACCTCCGTCTTTGTTTCAATTTTTTGTATTCAAAATTAAACCTTTAGAATTATAACTCTTTTTGGCATAACTAAGACTGTTGGCACTTACAAAAGGTGTTAATTTTATTTTGCTAAGCGGCGAGAAAAATTGAATATCTTTGTATAAATTTCATAAATTCCTTAAACTCCTTTTGCAAACATTTTCAAATCAATTTATCAACCTTGTGGTTAATTATGGGCTTTAGGCAACTCGCTAATGTCGATGTTGTACATGTTTACAATATCCGCGAAGACATGTATTTACTTTCGACAACATTCTATAAAAATAATTGAAACAATTGAATAATATATTCTAATTTTCTCTTGTGAAATACTATCTTCATTGTATAACTTTAACTTAAATTACTACTTCGTATATTATCTCGGCGAAGCGACTCTAAAACATTTTACATCTCAGAAATATCTCAGAAACTTCGGTTATTTTGCGCAAAGATAAGTAACAAATTTTAATAATTAGGTACCGACTGTTATATCCAAACTTTAGCTACGGAACAGGAATAATTAAAATATTGTCTAAGTACTCAAAAAGGTATCCCCGAAACAAGAGCGTGGTGTAAATCACAAGCGTTACCATATACCTTTTATATTTTTTGGACTAAATTTTATTGGATCGGAAGTACTGCAGAGGAAAGTCTGTTCTATGAAATAATACAAGAATCAGTAAAAATGTCAATTTTTTATTCAACTAACACTCCGGTCAAGATAAATGTGGTTAAATCGATTTCAGTTTCTAAAAGCAAAAAAAAGTTGATGATCATTCTTCTAGCAAGACAAATGACCGGACATTTGACAACTAACTAGATTATTTTTCCGTTGATTAGCCTTTCAGAAACCGGGCGTAATGCCGACAAGAATAAAAGATTTTATGTAAAAAATCGTCTTAAAACTGTTACACCTAATGTGACAGACGTTCAGTCACCAGCAACACTGAATCAATGCGTTTTACTTGTACTGCGTCTAATCGCCGTTGTATTGTCTAAGTTGTGGAGCTCGACAGATCTAAAGAGATCTAGTATAGAATCGAATGTGTTTCTTAAAACCAAATATTCCTTAACTGATCGTTTTGTTTCGAAAGAATCGTAATCGAAGTGTATCTTTGCTTCAGCTTATGATTTAGGCGTGGCATACTCCGAGGCTCTTTCATAAAGTTTATCAACTGCTTTCCTGGGAGTGATAGCGTCAGTTGAATAATTCTAACTAATGATACTTCGTGTAGGGCCCGCAGTCAACCCCGCATTACACGTGTGCTTCAAACAGGAGTGCTAGGATTATTGCCGGTGTCTTGATTGTGTATTCGTGTGTGATGATTAAAGTTACCTTTTAAACGTTCGTTCAGAACGACTTTTGTTGTGTCGTGACAATTAAAATCTTTACAATCACAATATTTTATTATGTCCAATAAAGATAAAGGTAAAACGACTGTGAATCTGGTAATGTTCGAACAATGATATCATAAAAATATTTAAGGTATGATTTCAAGGTAATTTAAAGGTGTAGTAATGTGTTAATAATACATATACGTTGAAAAAATCTTATTCTCAGTCCGTAGATTTTACAAACTTGTTATTTATGCATGGTTATGGTCAATAAATATTGACAAGTTTTAAACGAAAATTACGTTAAGTAATTCATCGCGTTCAAACGATCTATCAACTTTTCAATATCCGTGATCAATAGTGACATTAACTGGTTTCCATATTTAAATAATGATTTCACGAGCACGACTGTAAAATACTCATTTTAAAACAAAGATGACAACAATAACAACAACAGCAGCAAACAATATAACATTGCTAACGGTACTGATTGTTCAATGTCACGAAAATACGCCACCAAAATGGACGCTAGACGCATTATCAATTTGTGGGGCTTATACCAATTGGTTTTTGAACTTAAGTCTTCTGCATCTGATGGTTCCCAGTCCGTCGTCTCACCTCTAAATTGGAACAATCTCGAACGCTCTACTTCTTTGGCGACACTAAATGATGAAAAGTTGTCATCAGTGTTCGTTTTACAAGTAGTTAAGTGGTCCGTGGGCTATGAATGTTGCCGGTCCCATGAGAAATCTCACTAGAGACGAAAGCGTCTCGACAAAGCCAGCAATGTCATAATGGAGATCAATTTACATAGTAATAATTATAACAGATTGCGGGCCCCGGCAGCGAGCTAGCATTCATTTGTATAATTTGCCAACGCTCTGATGATTCTCTTTGATTTAAATGTATTCATTAAAATTGTTCTTGTCTCATAGTTAAGAAAGTTTTGCTATGAATTGTGATCGCATAATAATGTTTATTTTAATTACGGAAAGAAAACGACAAATCATGCATCCATGTTATTTAATTTTAAGCATTTAGTCAGTGTTTAGTTTATCAGTCAAAACAAATAATACATCAATTAGGTCAGGTGTTTGTTTCTTTTTGTAATATATGAATTTATTTTTGATGCAAAACAGCGACAGTGCGCGTAAACAACCTATTAAGAAAAATATTTTTTCTATTAGAATTTCTGCATGCTTTTGTGTAATACAATCGCAACCGTTCATGTAGAATTTCATAATATAAATTTCATTTAGCGGGCGATATCATTTTCATTACAACCTATTAATTTCTTGGCTACTTTCCATTATTTTTTTTCGGCTCCATTCATAGGAAGATATGTTTAGGAACAAAGGGCGTATTTAGCTGGCGATAATATTTTCTTTTCATTTCACGAATTTTAAATAATTTATGTCTTGTCTGAACGACGTCTTGCGTGATTTCTTCATATATCATGCTCGGCGTTAACTCATGATTGTATGAAAATCAGTTTTAGAAAATTTCTCAAGCAAATTAATGTAAAGAGTAATTTAAGATCTCAGTTCTATTTGTACCTCTGAATTTCCAAGTTGGAATTAATCACAACAGTGGGACGATAACCGCAAGGCGTGCACTGTAATGTCGGCACTTAAAATAATTTAAATCCCGCCCACCGCAGAACTTGGCCCATAAAGCAACAGAGTCACATTGCGGAACATTTTTCATTAGAACCGAGGAAAATTCGTCGCCATCTCAAACAATAAACAATTATAAGACTTGTCCGGTCGGCGAATTGCTCAAGAACGCTGTGTACAGTTTATTGTCTTGTAATGCCATACTAAATCATTGTGCAAACAATGTTGTATTAGTGCGTTTACACGTGTTTGAGAATAGATGGGAATATTATAAATTACAATTAGGTAGAATGTATTTTATTCACGTATCCCGTAAATACACTGTGAAGAATAAATAAAATTTGATAACCACCAATCAGAAGAGATGTTCATAAATTCTTTAGTTCTTTATAACCTAGAAAATAATATGTAGGGAAAATAATCCGTTGTATTTTGAGCATTTTATATTTGTTTATGCATTTTAAATATAGTTTGTTCCATAACACGATGGAATATTTTGTAAACAAGGGTTATACATGTGTTAAAATTCGTAAAATTCGTTTAATACTTTCGACTATTTTTTTGCGGCTCTTTTTAATTATTTTGGATAGTACCTTCTGTTTCGTACTCAGTAGCTAGGGAGGGGTTTTTAATCAAATTCCAATGTAATTTTTTGATAATACAATTTATGTTTTATCTAGATAAAATTTAAAATTACTTTCTGAATCACCTAAATGTTTTGAAATCCAGCTTTTTTGTTTTAACGTTAGATTTCAAAACATTCGAGAAGGACAAGGAGAAAGTTGTTTTTCTGATACCAAGTGAACACCACTTTCTATTAACATCTGTACTAATGAGTTACTGAACTATATCAGTTTCTGCAGGAAATAGTGCGGTTAAAAGTAACGATGGTTTTGCCAGCGGTACATTAATCTGGTCTACTCTGCGATGGTCTATATTACGATTGATAAAATAACGAATAAACATAAATACTCTATGTACTAGTTTTATTATCTAGTTTTATTTCTGATCTGATTTACACATGCCATTTGTATTAGTCGAAGAGTGAAAAGTTCGAAGGTCAAAGGAACGCCGTGAGGTCGCAGATTATAATTCGCCCCTTTATACTGTCGGCAATCATTGTTTAGTTATGTTTGCCGAGCATACTGTTAAAAGTAGTACAATAAGGTACATAAAAGTCACACATAGTTTCTATGTAAGCACGCTCGCATGCAAGCTAAAAATGTTTCTGAGATTTATAAGCAGTTTCGGACACGCTGCAGTATTTATCATGCTTTCTTCAAGTTTTCAAGGAACTTTTTCCATACGTCAAGTTGCTAGACGTTAGTTCCACAAGTTTGTTTTGCTTTGAAAGTTTCCTTCGGCTAGAGCAATTGTTTAAATTCTTTAAATTGTTTTATAAACCTTGGAAACGGTGTGAACTTTGTCGGTCTTGGTTTTGTTTTTTTCTTACAACTCAATTCTGTTAGTTATATGACAATATGGACTGATGCTAGTGTTTTATTCATTATTCATCGTTTCAGCCGATATTCGCCCACTGTTGGACGTAGGCCTCCCCTATTGATCGTCACCTTCGGTGACATCTTGCTATCCGTTCTGCTGCCACTTAAGGTTTGTAATTCTTCGAGCAATGTCCTTAGTTACCTTGGTAATACTGCGGATCAGATTATTACAAAACTTACATCATGAAGTTCAAATATATAACTTAAAACCTAAGGCGTTGATTTTGATTACTAACGAAGTTGATCTTTCGGTCTACCTCGGACTAAAAAAGGCTACCAAGAGATCGTAAGGACGGGTTGCAAAGGATAAACCTTAACCGATACGTAAATATATATAATAAGATTCATGTTCAACTAAATTTAATCGTACATACATACATAAATACCTAACAATGTTAGTCGGGTAAAAAAATAAACTTATATTGAATTAGATTATTTTAATCTTGTATTTGTCATCAAGTGTATATAAATGAACACTAACCCAAAATCTACTTGGATAGGCTTCTACTAAATACTATAAAATTATAAAACGAATGAAGTTAGTGTTATTCAAAGGACATTAATAAATCAAGGCGACACAAAGAAGAGCCGTGCAAAGTTTACAAGAGCACTGGAAGTAGGTGCCAGGAAGTTCCGGTTCATTGTTGACTGAGACGAAAGTACGGTCTGCCGCTTAGCGCGACTTGTGTTCATTCTATGTGATTTTAGCTGTGTACATTTTTTCACTTGGATTTTTAAAGTTGTTTAACGTGAATTATTTTCACAAGTCGTCTCCACTCGTAGTCAAGTCAATCTTAGAGAATTTAGCGCATATTCCATTTGGCGCAACCAACTCTCTGTCACATCTCATGTTTCTTTTATACCTAAGATCAATAATATACATATAAGAGTAAACTCGATTATACCCGTATGATGACTGTTATTTTTTTGTTCAGTACCATTTACATATCGGCTTACGGTAGTTTAATATCTGCATGATTGCACCAGAAATGATGTGATCCGCAATAGTACCAAAGTAACTGACATTGCCCGAAGAACCTTAAGTTAACACCGGTCCGGACACATTGCTCGTAAAACGGATGGTCGATTGGGCCGAAAGGTCCTCGAGTAGCGACTACGTACACTTCGACGCAGCATAGGTATGCTTCCCGATGGACTGATAATCTGGTCAAAGTCGAATATCGGCTAAAACGACAACGGACGAATATCTGCGCGTACCATTCCATCCATTTCACATCATTTATTCCTGTTTTGTTAGGACCGCATGAACACCGTAATAGAAATACAACATTGTATATTTGATAATTTTTATTTTTAGTTTGATCAGTTTTGTTTAAATTTATTTCATTTTTGTTTACAGGTAAGTGAGTATATACAGTGGAAATGCGAATGTCGAGGTGGATGTGTGTGGTGACAGGAGGGGATAAGGTACGTAACGACTATAATAGGGGAAACCTGGATGTAGCACCAGATAGATAACTTAAGGGGCAAAAGTTTAGTATTATACGGGCATGTTATGGGGAGGGAAGAAAGGCATGTGACCACGAGAATCTTAGATATGAATATGGGATATGTGGAGTAGGGCTAAAAAAAGATGGATGGGTGAAAGGTGACATGAGCAAGAAAGGAGGGACTACTGATATGACGGTTGATAGAAACGTGTGGAAGAAACGTGTTGTGCCTACTCCACTTAAACGTGGAAAAGGGGCAAAAGAATGATATTTACAGGTAAGGCAAACTAATTTCAGTAATTACGTACGTTTAGTAGTGCGTTATTATACATTAATATACCTTATCGATAATCTTCGTAATTAAAGGAGTACGTATAGTTATTTATTTCTTATGATTTATAGATTAATAACTTGACATGTAAGATTAGAAGTAGTACCATAATTATATCTCCTACCTTCGGGTACGTTCGTCGAGGGCGTATAATAATTGTGTGTAATAAATAAGACAGGAAATATTGTTATGTTTTTGTATCTTGTTGCGGTTACTTGTCTTTTTTATGTGAGGAGATGCTTACGAATAAGGGCGGATCCCTTGCGGATAATGTTCGAACTCGCAGCGACTCACTCGCAAAACCTCACAATGTTCCGCCTGCATACGATGGCGGGACTACGGAAACGCTCACGAGCACATATGTGGCCGCACCAGCCACCGAGGCAGATTCAGCCCTGGTGAGAACAAGTCTCTCCACTTTTCCTCTAGAAATGCGCGGAACACCAAGCGCGTCTCTACGCGACTCTTAATCATGGGTGGCAGATCCCCTGAACTCGTAACCTGAGGGCTAGCGGGGCCTGAAATGCGATAGCTCGCGTCTTCCTTGCCCCCAGCGGTGGATCTGCCAGCTCTGGCCAGCCCTACACCACGGACCGGCCGTGAGTTCCTCTTAGTTCACCGTGGGTGACCAGCATACGGCCACTAAACGACACCGCCATGACAGGGCGGGAACCTAGTCGGGGGATGCGGTTACTTGCCTATCAGACGCCTTGTAATGTTGATTTACATATATTTTTTTCCCTTCTGTTAGTGTACCGATATCTTTCTTATACTTAAAGATAATCGATAAAGTAAAGGATTACATTATTTAAAAGCATAATATAATGTACTACTTACTAAATATCTAAAAGTATCTAAAGGCCTATCCGCAATCTTTTAGGGAAACACGAGTAAATAAGGAAATAAAGAAGACAGAAGAGACGGAGCTTAATTTAAAACAGGGCTTTCCAAAGCTCGCTATAATATTTCCATGAACGTCGGATTCATAATGTTATCTTCAACCGTTTTTAATTAAATGCTTTAACTACCGCCGCAATAAGGAATACTTAGGGAAGTACTGCTGCGATTTTTTGCTGTTATGTAGTGTATGTAACCGTGGGTTTCTACTGGCCTAAAATCGTGTCGCGATATAACTTTACTCTTTATCTTTTTTTTAAAACACAACCAAGACTGAGATGACAATATATTTTATGTGTTTTCGGCAGTGGAAACTCACAGTAAAGGTTATCCCACCAAAAATATTTCTCAAACATCTCAAAATTCATAATGTTGTAAAGATGACTGAGCTAATTTTTTGTTATTTTTTATTATAATTATATATATATTTTTCGTGCCTATTATTTTTACAACATATTTTAAGAAAATTAAATTGATAAGAAGTTTCTACTAATTGAATTCATCCAAAATAAAGAGAGTAGGAAATACTTTGCGCGAGGGACACAATTTATGATTATTTTATTCCGGCGATGTTTATTCTAACAAAAGACTAACTAAATGTACCGAACTGCTTCTTGAGTATATTTGCTATCGTTACTTTAGTATAATTTTACCTTTGTATACCTTTTCAGTTGGAGAAACGGTACTGTTTTTTTTCATTTGCAATCTTTCTTGAAACATGTTGAATAAGTAATCGTTTAGTTAATGTAACCGCGTTATTAATAACTTAGTAATCTGTCTTTGTCATCTGTAACTTATTTTGATGGCCCCCAATACCATCTTATAGTGGCGATGAGATTGTGGTTACGTTGTTTTTCATCTTCAACTTTTTATTCGGTTTCGATACGGTTATTTATTTAGTTCAAGTTTTTATTTCATTAAAAGGTCAAGTAGGCACTGTGGTGCCCTAAATGATAATATCCATCAGTTTGTTTGTTTATTTTCTCTTAAACAATATTTAGTGAATAATATCGCGCATCTGTAAATGATCACTGATTACACCGCCTTGAATTACGATCCAGCAAGGGTTGCTGAGGAAGCAATTTAAACTTCTAAATTGGCTCTGAAATTACAAAATTACGTTACTTTAAATAAGCCAGAGTTTTGTATTATATTTCTTAGTGATAAAATATAAGTGGTACATGTTTATTGTCATTGCTTGTTTCCGTTAGATTAAGGAGTTCTCTGCTGTTAAATTATTTCAAGCTGCTGGTCTTAATTTTATAATAATAAATTGTTTGAAGGCGATTTTTAACTTTGATATTTTGTCTGTCTGGTTCAGTATTAGGTCTACGTTTCTGATATTTTAGTGGATAGCGATTGCTATCTCTAGTATTAATAAATAACGGGTACGTTTCTTGAAGTACGTACACACGTAACACCTTCTAATATTCTCAAATGGGGTGCGAACAGTATCCGTGACCAAGTGTGAGGTGAGAAAGCTGCAAGGGGATAATGCGATTGTTCTATTGGCCTGCAAACATCGTGCCAGCGCCGGCTGTTTGTGCAATTGCAGCTGGAGGTAAATAATTGTTAGCGAAAATTCTGCTCGCAATGGAACGTCAACAGAAATGCACCTTGTTTATTATATCAGACGTTATGTTTTGTTTTTAGTATTATTGTTCTTTTATTACCCGACTGATGAAGAGTAGTATTTTTGCGAATATGTATTGTATGTAATATGCATGTCCGTTCCATGTTCCATGTGACCTGTAGCCGATGTGATTTGAACGATTTTAAATCGAGATGTCATTGGATTCGTATTCTTCCCTGGAGGGGCGTATGGCGTCAACGTAAAACCCATATAGTGGAGGTAATTCATTAAAATGTCAATAATCTTACAGTCAGTCGGGTATATATTTTTAAGCTAACTATTCCTTGTTATTTTCTTACTGTTAATGTTATCGATAGCACCGTGAAAAAAAAATAATACGCGCTTTATTTTAGCGCAGGCAGAGAAAAACAATCACCTTTTGTCGAGTTTGTTAGACTCACAGAAACATTCGCGATTTATGAAAAGCATCTAAAGTTATTGCCTCGGTTCAAAATGTTACGCTACTTTATTACTTTTAGTTTTTTTTTCTAAAACATAATAAATCTTAAATGGTTTTGTCGTAGCGTCAATATCTACTTTCAATACGAGAACTTGTTGGTGTAAAACCGTATTTAATTAACAGGGGTAGAGCCGTTGCACGAGCGGGCCGGCTCCACCGGTGAAATATCAGGACGTGAAGACAGGCGTGAAGTTTTCCTGCGCTGCGATCGTTGAATGAGGTGCCGGAGGCCCAATTCTTTTTGCAGTTGCATATAACGTGTAGAATAGCGGTCACATATATAAGATGAATCGCTTGCCCCATCTCCCCCCCCCTTAGTTATTAGATTTAGAAGCTTTGTTTATTCTCCTATTGCTCTTTATATGAAACAATATGGACGGCATAACTCTACAGTTTTGCGAACAATGGCTTTGAAATTAATTTAAACACAGAAAGGAAAACGTTCTACTCCTTTGTTTGTTTTGTGAAAGGTAAATGTATGTTTACAGTAGAGCAAAGGTATGTGAACAATTATAACTATTTTTTCTATCATACCAACGGGATTGTATAAGTGTGTTTGTACGTGAAAATCTTTAAACTTTACCTTCTCCATGAACCCATTGCTTTGGGGTGTAAGTTTTCTTCTTTGTACACACATATAAAAATGTTTTGTTTGTGTTGAGAACACTAAGTTGTTTTGTGTCGTTCCTCTTAAAAGCATTTAGAAACTTCAACCATACATCAAATCTCTGTAAGTTTGTGCGCCAAGTTTTGCTTTGGTTTTAGAGTTAATCTTGATTCATAGTTAGGAAAAGTTTGTTCTTTGTTACTTACGTGATAAAGCAACAATGGAGTTATTTCAAGGCATCTTAGGTTTTCTCCTTTGGAACTCTTGTAGATGTTACTAGATAAAAGATAACAGTCGCAGACTGTATTGTATTATACTTTGTTTCATAGCAATATATGAATGTTGTAAACAAACGTAATTTACCATACATGGCGGCCATTACACATTACACATTGTAATTTTTGTAATTTTGTGGAATTATTGAGATAAAGTGAAGTGAATTTGTGTAATATGGATAACTTATGTCATAAGGTAATATGAGAAGAAGTAAAATTTCGAATTAGGAATTTTAACGTAAAAGATATATTCGTTTTCACTCAGGGCTACCCGACCCGTTGGAACAATAATGCTAATAAATCACCCTTTTTTAGAATGTTCCCCACTGCGGGAACGCAGGCCTCCTCTCCGAGAGAGCGAAGGGCCTGCCTGGGTTCGAGCCCGCGACCTACAGTAAGTAAATCGGGGCCTAAACCACCACTGCTCACAAACGAACGATTGGAACGATATCTATTTGTAAATACATATATTGCTTACTAATAGCTTCTTGATTTTAAATTTAATTTGCCGTCCACTCAACACAACTCAACACTTATAGTAAGTTATTTTCTGAGGTAGGCATCTCCTACGAACGAGGTCATGGAGATGAGGATCTTTGTTAGGCCTTAAATTTGATGAGATTTACATATTATATCAGTCATGAGTATTTTTCATGGTTAAAGATACAGGGGTATCCTCAACCATGAAAATTTATTACAGATTATAGATTTTAAGAACCGACTGCTTGTGTAAGGGTACACAAGTAGTCGGTACTTAAAATCTCACCGCCCATGAATAGCCTCACTTTCGTGGATGTCTTGGTAGACTTTATGTTACAAAGTATTATGTAATTATGTATATCTTGAAAAACATTATTATCAATACATGATTTGACAATGAATAAAATACTTAGTATTTTATTTATCCGGTAACTTATTGATTAAGACGAGGCGTCTTGCAAATTGTTTTACCCATCATATACATACATATATATGTTCAGGTTTTTGTTCCAAGTTTTTTGCGAAATGCAGCGAGAGCGAATAATTCAAACACATATCTGTCGCCGTATGTAAATCTATGCAAAGTAGATGCAATTTATGTTTCATTACACATGCAGAGCGGAGCACGTTCCTTTGAAAATCATTGCTCATAAAGTTTGTGAACAAGTTATGCGAAGAAAATATACAAGTCAGGTTGCAAGCTTCATTATTCCAAGTGTTTTAAAGAAATATAAGTAAGTTCAGACGACCGTACAACTGGAGCGTTGTCATGGTACACATAATTTAAGAATCGTAATTTATATATTGTTATGTAGGGGGGTGAAAATGTTGTCTCCGTCTGGTTGAGTATAAATATATAAAATTAATATATTGTTATTATTAGGTCCTTACATATGAAAT
>JWHW01037986.1:95041-110518 GCA_000931545.1 Papilio glaucus | reverse complement strand
ATTAATGATTAGCTTAGTAGCCCTGTGACTAGGAGGCGGTGAATATAATGCGGTGCGGCTGCCTGATTGCATAATATCATTTCGCTCATGAGCGACGCAAGCAGTTCCATTAGTCGCGCTCGACGTACTAGCATCGTGTGTATGTGCTCCTACGTCATCGCAATTCACCCCCGTGTGTGCACAACTCTCTAACCTGCATACTGCGTAATAATTCATAATCGTATACGGTTTGATTAATGTACGCTGCAATATATAAAACTACTGTTCCGGTCCGGCATCACTTTGCTGAATGTCAATGTTGTAGATAGTTGCTTGTGTGTAATCTACGTAACCATAGACATGGTTTCCTTTGTGTCAATAAAGCACATGCTGTAAAGAAAGGGGGTTCTCGACCTACTTTTTATATAGAAGAAAGTGACAAACGAGCAAGAGGTTCACCCGGTATTAAGTGACCGCTACCCATAGGCAGGCATCTGCAACAAGATAATGAAATTTGCATACTTTTAATTTACTTAGGAAGGGATGAAAAGAACAAAGGATATTTTTTTTTTCAAGTCAAGTTAACGGGAAGGGTTGGAGGACCAAAATTAGGCATCCAGCACCTCACTTCTCAGAGGAAACGAAATATACTTCTACTTCACATCCGTCTTCTGTTAGTTCGTGGTATTTCACCGGTCGAGTCGTCTCATTCGTGCAACAGATGTTGCTATTGCGAGCTCTGCCACTGTTTGATCTCGGATTCACTATGTTAGCATTTATTTACATTTGTTTATATTTTACCTTGTGGATAAATTCAGTATTCATTTCCAATTTTAATAAAATAAATATAATCCCCGCTATCAATAAACTAGATCCCACACAAAATGATTTAATCACAAATTTAAATCATGGCGTCGTTTGTTTGTTCTCTCATTTGTAAAAATCTATTAACGCACGCGTTTCATTATTTGCTCTGCCATTCAATCGGTAATGAAATTCGTTCCGCTATGCAAACGATTGAATATAAATCGCAAATAGGCTTGTATTTTCGTCGGATTAATTCTTATGTTGAGGAGTGTGTTCACTAGGGTTTGAATTTCGTGAACGAGGACGATTTTAGATTGTCTGTAGTAAAATAATTGTTTGTAGTAATAAAATTGATGTTTGCGTACTAAACCTCCGAGGAACTTGACGTTAGATTTGATCCCTTATTGAGATGGTCCCTTCAATCCTATGTAGTGATTAAGACCCACAGAACAATACTTCGTACGTCTGAATTACGCATTTCTGCTGTTTAATCATTGTGGCTATATAATCGGCTGTAGGTGTCAATACAATTTTATTATATGTTATAGGGTAAAAAAAGTCAATGTTATTAATTCAATGTTGCTCCATAATCCATGCTCCTTTACAAAAAACCGACCAATGATCAACGAAGGTTGATCCAGTCTTAGCGTCATGTGTCGGTTTACGGGTGTTACTGTTAGGACAAGATCCTTTTGCTAATTTATGTACCTTTAATTATATTAAATTCTATATTATATTCAGTTTACCAACTGTGCTAGTTTTTATTTGTTTTTAAGCCAAAGTTCTTCACATCTGACTTAGCAATGTTATCATGCCTGTTATTTTGTACTATATAAGGTAAAAGTGGGTTAAAAAAGTAAAATTAGGTCAAAGTATGTTTGGTACGAGTATACTCATGAGAGAGTCATTTTTTGTGATTTTGGCCATTACATATTTGTCGCAGACGTACATTTCATTTCTAGATTAAGATGAAAATAATAAAAGTAAATTAAAGTAAAATCACTACTTATAGCGTACCAATGAAGCCTTAATAACAGTTCAGACTGTTTGTTTATAATATTTCTCAAGGTTATTGAATTCTGTTCCATTACGTACGCTTTATTGCGGTCTTTAATGGACTGTATCCGCAATACGAAGGAAAAAATCCGGCGGTTAACGACGAATTTATCCGGCCAAATCCGGTAACTACCGCATCTTTTACAAATCAAGACAAGTCGGAATAGTCGATGAATAAATACAATTCGGAAGAAAAATCTTGTACGTGCATCGTTAGAGTTTATTTTATTACTCGATGTTTGTATAAGTTCGGCCGCATTATTTTGAATAAATAATAATATCGAAGCTAGATAAACTATTTATTTTATTGTTATATTGACATTTTTATGAAAGAGACCACTTAAGTTGATAAAGAAACCTAGTTTCGATCGAATAGTAATTTGCACACGCGACAAACGAATCTTAAACAAAAAAATCTTCATTAAAATCCACAATATCGGTTTATTAAAGGTTCATATTTCTTAATGTTAGCAGTTCTAACGATAAAGCATCATTTAATATTACTGTTAGCTTCGCGTCGGGTCGTCGACCTCAAGTCACCGTATCCGAGTAAAGAATCTTAGTAGCGAATTGATTAATACGTAATGTTTCTATTCATGAGAAAATCTCGGGGAGTTGCTGTTTGAGATTCCTTTCGTTCTCCCCACAATCTTTGTAAATATTATCTGTGTTGGCTAGCTTTTTTATTTATTTATTTATAAATAAATAAATATGCGCTCACGCCCGTACTACTACTCAGAGGGGTAGGCAGAGAATATGGATTTATATTTGGAACAACTCTCTCGCTCCTTCTATACTCATACATCTACGCATGCATGCTCGTCGGTTATGGGTGCTCCTTATGACGCCCTTTATTAGTAAGCCACTAATCTGATCGATATAAGTTCTCCTAAGGCGTCCCCTACAAACATTGCCACTCACTTTTGCTACAAAACTACATTTCTTCATTCATTCATCCTTGCAACATGCCCGAACCACCGAAGCATTCGTTTCTCACCAACATCCACTTTTAAGCCACACTTTTGATTTATTTATTTTATCACAAAGCTTATATTCACGACATGCTCCATAAAATGAATGTGCTGTATATATTTTAGCATATGAAAGAGTGCAACATTCATTTTGTTGTCACGATCTTCTTTAACAGGTGTCCATTGCTGGGCATGGGATACCCCCATAATCTTCGTTAATGTGGACGCCAGTCCAGAACCTTTTAACATTTAAATTCAATTCACCGTGCATATCAATAGCCATTAGATAAACGTTGTAAACCTTAAAAATGCAATGGTTTTAGTGAAATTTGTAAAAAATAATTTTTGCAGACCTATCGGCCACCCATCACATCTGGATCCCCTGGAGTTTGAACTCGCGGCGGCGGAGTTCGGCGGCGTGAACTGGCAGGAGCGGTGTCTAGAGTTGCAGTTGGAGCTGCACAGGAGTAGACACCAGGCGACGAGGGTACGCGACATGCTCAGAGATAAGGTAAGTTCATTTTTACACAGATACATATAGAGGGCTCCACTTTTACAACCTTCAGATGTCGACTCCAAAGTTATTAATAATTGCAAGGATATGCGATGACGGATATTATCAGCAGTGACTGAAATAGACACGAGTTATTAATTAAGTTTTAGAAAAACGACGCGTGATGAGCGCGTTATCAGCGCGTAGTATCAGATTGTATGCGTTTGTATCAATACAAACACAAATAAAACACGGATTAAACCGCATTTGTAACTATATAAACGCTAGTCCAATAAACTATATATTGGAACGCGCTTCAAACAGCGGAGGAAAAATAGATAGAAAAGTGGAGCGCGCGTTTCGTGAGCGTTTGCAGCGCAAGGGTCGTGTGCAAAGCTCACAGCGTGTCGACGGTCCTGGTTTTGTTAGGCGTTTTAATTGCGTACAAAGCGCGTCGCCAGCGCGCACAAAAACGTCGGTGTGCAATGTCCCTTAATTAATACAGCGCACAAAGTGTTCGTGATATTTCTTCTTAATACACTGATAAAAAGTAAAACCTTATTACGGTCATTTTAATGCACCGCCTCGCCAACACAATATTTAAAATGCTAAGTAAGTTGAGCGTCAAGTTGATACTTAGCTTTGAGAGCTTTTGCTTTAAAACTGTGCCATTTTATAATCTCGTTTTAAAGTTATTTTTAATTGCGCAAAAGATAAATATTTGTAGTATTTTTAATTAAATTCCCAAGTTATCTTTGCGGGACTGCGATTTTTTAAGTAATGTATTAAAATACTTGTTAATTATGTGCATTACAGTGCTTTCTAAAAAGAAACAGGAACCTGCGCCTTTTAAAAGTATTTTTATTTAATATCTGTGGCCTACATAATAAGTTTTGACACGTCAACCATTATGGTGATTTCTTTGCGTAAATCCAACCCATATGTGGACGAATCGGTTGAATATTTAAATCGATTCTTACTTACTTATATTTCTAAACCCCCGCTGTAGGACCTTCGATAATGCTCCAAGAGCTTGAATCCGTCGAAAATGCTTTTAAGTTGATATCACCAACAATTGTACCGGTATAATTTGCAAAAAAACTTTAAAACGCACGGTTTGAAGTAGCAAAGTGTCAAACTCAAGACTAACATTCGTCGGAGTGGAGGCGACGGAGCCAAATCAAAAGGCTGCGAGTTGGCAGTGAAGGGACGTCATCTGTTCTTTATAGCGGTAGGATTTCATTAAGCTTCACATTATTCACGTCGGTGGTAAGTTTTTGCGTCTCGCGGAATATCGCTCATCGCAGGGAAACGGTTTTTGATCGACGCCCGCTTGATACATTTTTCATTGCCGTTCTCAAATTAGAATCACGAATTTGAAAACGTAAATTGTGAATTCGACTTTTGATATCCATTTGGCACGGTGCTAGCACACCTGTCACCCTTTGTCTACATCCATACGGGATCCATACGATACTTCAAGACAACGCTAACGCGAATCGTATGTGATTGTGCTGGCTTACTATTTGTAGCTTACCAGTATCTTAGTCCCACGAAACTGAGGTGTCTTACCCACAGGAATGAACTACGCTATTCGCTAACATAACAAAGGCGTCATTCTTTCTAACACTAATGCTAAATACCTTAATGAATACTGTCTTGTTTGAACTTAACTTGAAAGTAACCTAGTTATCTTGAATCGTATTAATTTATCATTCATTAAAACTTAAAAAATATTTGTGTATATTCCTAAAAGGAAAACTAAACTTCAAAACGAAATAAGAATCATTAATTATAACGAATAATATGTGGAGTTCCAAAAAAAAAAATCAGACAAAAAATTGTGAAAAGTCTATTACATTCAATGACATACAAATAATTACTAACACTCAGTCATTCAGTCGTATCCATACATCTTGTAATACTGCTGACAACGATGAAACTTTAATGGCCTTGTTATAAAACGATCCATAAAACAATCTAACAATTAAATCTAGTTCACTCACAAATGAAGGTGGCACTGACCTCTTATCTCTTTACAAATAATCTGTACCAAGTTAACCCCGAGACAAACGTTTGTTTGTTCGAGTTTCGAAACAGATAAGATTCATGCTCGAAGTAGGCGAAACATAAGAGCTTTTTGTTTTCCGTTATCAGACACTGTCTTCTAGCCGAATGCTTTTTATAGGTTTCGTGACGTGACGTATGATTTTGTTCGGTTCGCTTCATAGCTAATGGTGCGGACGAGGAGTTTACGACATTTGCCGTACCGACGTTGCAATTTATGATTGGTTTTTCCTTTTTACAGTTTCTTTTCTAGCTGCAGCATTTCTAGCAATTTTCTACTAAATAACCCGATGCTATTATTAATGATAATAACTTATCATTTTTTCAGGTTCTTTTCGGTTTTCTTTGACCCCTACTATGATTTTTTTCTTTCAAATACCAATTGCTACCTTGTGCGTTTTTTAGGGTTTCGTACTCCGCTGTCTGTCTGCCTTTCTATTCGTCTGTCACCAGGCTGTATCTCTTGAACCGTGAAAGCTAGACAGTTGTAATTTTCATAGGTGATGTATTTCTGTTGCCGCTATAACAAAAAATACTAAAAACCGAATTAAATAAATATTCACGTGGGCTCCCATAAACAAAAGTGAATAGATAATGGTACGGAACCCTTCGTGCCCGAGTCCGACTCGCACTTGGCCGGTTTTTTGTTGTCAACGCGCATTATTGATATGTACCCGAGTAAAGCTGCTCTCATTCAAATAACCCAATAAAGCATTTCAAAAGGCAAGTATTAATTTATCGATATAGATTAGGCTGTAAATAGGCATTCTCAAACCAACTCCCCTAAATCACGATCGTCTTGTTTTCGCCAAGGTGTAATTGACATTTTGACAATTCAAATTGCTCGGAATAATTTGTTGAAGTTTACGAAATTGTTGGCACAAACTTTTAATTAAGCAAAAGGAAAGTTGTAAAACGTCGTTCGGGGCAATTCCTAGAGTGGAATTGTCAACAGCGGGAGCTTTCGGAGTATCGTCGATTACAACGGCCTAATCGATTGGGAATCGGGAAACGTTTCGCATTTACTTTGATTTCATTTAATTAAAACGTTCGGGCATTCCTGTTCACTACGATCGGTTGTTTTTGTGTGGATATTATTAATATCCAGGCTTGGTTAAAGAGAGGGATTCACACTGAAATTAAATGGGAATTTTACAGGTAGGTAATGATTATTTAATTACCTATAAATTATCGATTTCTATAACTGTTATAAAGACGTGACTACCCAGTAACAAAGAAATAATATTGAGTAATTATTTATGTTGACATTTTTTTAAATGCCGACAATAGAAAAAGAATCAAAAACTATCAAAAAAAGTATCAAAGAGTATCAGTTAAACAGAGAAATCGCCGTACTGTGATTAAAAAAGTGGATTGGAGATTTTTAATTTGGGGAATGCTCTCGCTTTGAATCAAAAATTAACCATATAATTTATTACTCTACATTACATTTGATAAACAAATTTACTACACAATAAAATATAAATTCAAATTTATGTTTTATTGTGTAGTAATTTTTTGCATTAAAAATGCAAATGACTACAACACATAGTTAAGCCGAGCCTTCAAATTCATACTGAGCAAGTGCTAAGTCCTCGAAAATTAATACTAATGTTAAGCTAAGCCAAGCCATAAGTTGACCTTCTAAAGTAAATGATAAAGTACTCTATATTTATGTATGTCGCGAAGCACTTGCTTTTCCTCTCCCTCTCCCTGTAACAGAAGTAAAATGGTGTAGAAACGAAAATTTTAAAATACATTTATCAACGTAAACTTCCAATTTCCTACATCTGCCTGCATCGCATGTTGTACTACTGAAGACTCGGGCTTTAGCTTTTACAAATCGTGCTCTGCAACTATGCACGTTTTGCACAGAGTAGCTAATATTGAGACCGTCCTGTACACAGATTTTGTTGGAGTAAAACCAATTTTACGGTTTTTATCGCCTTTGTTTCTGATCCCGACGTTTTATTAGTTTTATTCCAATGTGGTATTAGCGCAAATAATATGACAAATCATTAATTACAGATTTTTTTGTTAAACAACCAAAGCATGTTGTGTTGTGTTTTTGTGTCAAGTGTTTATTAGGTTTAGGTTTGTATATCATGGTATAGTTTAACATTTTTACGTAGGCTGAAAATCATAACTATCCATACATAATATTTTAATTTTGTGCCATACCAAATTAGTAACCTCCGTAAAGTATTAGTATTAAAAAGTACGATAAAAAATATGTTCGATTTCGTTTATATTTTCTAAAAAAAATCTCTGCCTTTTATTACTCTATGCTAATCTCAATAGGGTCATACATCACGCGGTACGAGCGCTAGCAGTCTCTATAAATCAATCCTCCCCAAATAGTTGCCGACTACAACAAATATTTTATCCGAAGTGATGACCAGCCTCAATACAGATATTGTGTGTCAAACGTATGATTTGTGACGCTGAAGGTGTTGCGATAATAATGTGCCAAGTTGAAACAACACTCGTTTCTCTTTTTAAATTTATTCGTTCACTCTCTTAAAGATTTATGTACTAAAGAACGATGTTATTATTGTTCTATTAGAGCATTTAGAGCATACAAATTTTACGGTAAATAAGTGAAATTCTATGAATTGTCAATTGTTGGTTTTGACTTGACTTGATTGAACTAGCTGACCGAGTGTGTTACGTTAATTTCCGTTATCTTTTTTGTAAATAAAATCGTATTTTAATACTAGTGATCCGTCCGGCTTCGCTCAGGTATTCGTTTCGGAATCCATAGTGAAAATAATTTAAATACGTAGACAAAAAACAAAAAAAATTATCACACGGGAACCGTACATTTGTCCGGGATGAAAAGTCGCCTATATGCTATTCCAGACTGTAATCTATAGCTGTGTTAAGTTTCATCTAGATCTGTTTAGCCGTTTTTGCGTGAAAGAATAACAAACATCCATACATCCACACTTACAAACTTTCGCATTTATAATATTAATAGTAGGATTAGAAGGATTCAGATAATGTGATAGAATATCGCCGAAACATAACTAAAAGATGAGACATCAGTATTATGCTTGACAACACTCCAACAGTAGACAACAATGCCGCCCGCAAAAACAAAATCTGTTGCACGAATGCGCCGGCTCGACCGGTGTTACCACGACCTCTTAGAAGGCAGGCGTGAAGCAGAAGTATTCTGAGTTAAGTCCGATGAGTGATGTGCCGGCCCAATTTCAGTCCTCAACCATTTTCCATCCTTCCCTAATAAGGATAGGATGGCAAGGGGAAGAAGATTGAACGGGAAGGGATGAATAGGAAAAGGTAATATTATTTTTCCCGTCTATTTTCGTTTTTACATATAAAAAAGTCTAGCCGGAGATTCAGTACGTACTCGTGTAGAAGGCAATAAATAGCAGTTATATCTCTCTCTCGACTGGAAAACAAGTTTTAAGTAAGCAGACAAAAAAATAGACCCATAATTTTAAAAACGTTTTGAAATTTTATTTTAAAATACTTTATATTACCGTATACATTCCTATCGGATTATTTGATCGGAAATTGATCGTTAGCTGAATACTTCACGCTCCGAAAGCGTTGGCGCTCGGAAATACTTTCAGTTCGGTTCTATAGCAATAAAGCCGTATGGAGTATGAAATCACGCCGATACCGTAGAGAAATTGCAAATGGAATCGAGATCGTGTCCATTGCGACTCCAACTACCGTATACTCTGATGCAGTTAGGATCGAAGCATACTAAAATGACATTTGTTGAATTATATTTCTAGCGATTATGACTATACTTCATCGTACGGTGCTCATGACTCTTGATTTTATTGCTTGATTAAATCTAATGTTAAATAATATTTTGGTACATTTTATTTTCACATTGTACAAAATGCAATGCCCCTTGTTAAAGTGTCGATTTAAGGGTTGAAATCTAAGTAGTGCACACACTGTTATTATGTTACATATTCTAAGTGAGACCAAAACATCCTACGTCCACGAGAGCTTTTCCAAAAAAGTATTAACGATCTAAATTCTCTTAAGGTTTTTTTGTCTCATCACACGAAGACCTATGTATGTGTCTTAAGTAGTATGAAGTTCTAAAAAAATAACTTTCAATATGAAACTAGTGGAGATTAAATATTTGTGTTTTATTTTTTTTTATTTTAGTGTACGTTGTGTTTAAAAGTTTTCGTTTCGATTGGCCATCATTGAAATCGTCATAGTAATATTATATCTATAATTGAAATGCTTTTAAATGGATACCATTTTTTAAATTACTTTGTTTAAAACAGAATTTGATTTAATAAAATTATTAATTATTATTAAATTAACAAAAAATTGACTTGAAGATCAGATCAATTATATCTAGATAAATAATTTGTCTTTGATTTGGACATGTTATTTTTTTGTTAATTAAATCAGCTGAGTAACCGAGCTGAATATGTCTATTTAACTCTTAATGTCTTTCACATTAACACAAAATCAGACATGATTGTTGAGAACATTACTCGAGCATTGCGAGAGTCTGATTCAATCAACTAATCGGTAATCTGAATTAAGTAATAAATCTAAGGATTCATAATGTGTGCGATAAAAATATAATATTAACTCAGAATGTTTATTTTCGCCATTAGACTTTTTGATATTTTTTTTCTAGATCGTTCCATGTTGTCATAATTAGTAACTCGCAAGAAAGAATTAAAACAAAAAAAGATGTAATGTTCATTTTTCTGAAACTGCGTGTAATGTAGTAGGTTTTATGTATATGGTATTATATATAGCGTATAATGAATTGTGCCATTTTGTGCCAATATTTAAGTCATAAGCGAAAGCGATTTATTGGTCGTACTTAAATGTTATTTTTTTGATATAATCATAACCATTTTAAATTACGTAACATCTTTTAACACCTATGCCCACTACTGAAAGTATTGGAATATGGTTTATGGTATTTAGTGGAAGCAACCACATATCTAATTTTTTTCTTACCTAAGGGTCTAATCTTTTATTTTGATAAGCAAAGACATGATCGGACCTCGTAGATGCAGGTGTGGATAGCCTAAATATATGTCTATGGGAATAGGGCATATGTAGGAAGTGGTCTCCTTATATAATAAAATAATAGTAATTGGTTAGAAAATACTCCTTTCTTAAAGGTCAGCAACGCACCTGTAATTCCTCTGGTGGTCGGATATTTATGGGTGTCGATGATCACTTGAGAAATACAAGAATTATAAATAACACACGCAGTCATTAGGTCTGCCGACAGAAATGAAATCTCAAATAGGTAGAAAGGTGCGACAATAGTTCAAAATAAATAAATAATCAATAAAAATAATTAAATAATTCTTATATCTTAGCAATAAAATTTAAATTGTAATACAATAAAAATAAATCAATAATCAACACTTCTTCTGTTCCAAATTCAAATAAGCATCCTTCATGTAGATCTTCCGAATCTATAAGATTTCCCCTTACCAAATATTATTTAACGAGGTTAAATAAATTTTCACTTCAAAAACATTGTATGTCTATATGATTCTTCAAACTACTGAACATGTAAGTCGTCTATCATCATCATTAGCTTAGTCAAGAGCAAAAATGAAAACACGCTACGATTTTATAACTTGCGTCACTGAAAAAGGCGGCGAGTGTTTCCATTGACCGCAGGGCACGCAAATTTATACGCCGTGCGGTCGCTGCGCGCAGGCTCTCTTAATTACACGCGACTAATGCGCTTCCGATGTGCGCCGGTCGCACTAATTAGAGTCACGCAGCGTGCCCTTATCACGTAATATGTTTGCAAAGTAAGACAAGCGTTTTAGACGAATTTTGTTCCACCAAGTTCTCTAATCTGAGTGGTTGTGTGCCGCCATTGGTATAAACCATTGAAAAACTATCTACTAATAAATTTTACCATCTTGACGATAAAAAGGTCATTATTTGTCATGCTCCAAATAAGATCCAATTACAACTACGTTAAACAAGCTAATAATTTATTGATAATTCTTTTAAACCATTCGAACTAAGCTTATAGACTTGTGTTGGGGCATGATTCACGACAATAATTGAAGGGCAGATTCCTAGCAACGGTCACCATGTCGCGCATGTTTCGCTGTCCATTCCCTTAGGCTATTGGCGACTGTGTACGGTCGGTAAATAAACAATCGGCAATCGAAAATCACGATATTATATTTAAAATGTAAGTAATTTACTTATAATATTAAATTTTCACAAAATATATTAAAAATTTAAATGAAATTGTATAGAAAAATTCATGGAATTTTCTTGACACGTAGCAATTACCTGTGCTAAGAAACATGCAATAAATAAAAACATTTAAGTCGTTGCGTCGGATTTTGTGTTTCTGACCGCACCACGGTACATTTTAACACTTGGCGTAAATTGAAATTCTCTTTGTGAAATAAATATATAACCTAGTTTATAATCCCACAGTTCAAGTCAGCTAACAATTACGTGATTTCAGGAATCGTTTATCAAAACGAAATCGTATGAACCGTGCGAGCTCAAAACCAGTGAAATAATTACACTTGACAAATAGACGTTAACTGACCGTTTTTTTGTATAACTAGCTTTAACGCGATTTAACAACGCCACTTGATAAGGAACCTGTTTAAAGCCTTAATAACATTTTATAAATCCCGAAGTTTGCAAAACAATTTCAGCATTTTCATATCAAATTCAGGCTTTTAAAAATCAAATTCGCCCGTTATCATGTCAATTTGATAGGTGAACCGTAGCTGCTTATTACAAATACCAAAGGAACAACAATTACTCCAATGCATCGACTTTTCAAAATACAATTTGGAACAAAATCACTTCGCTGTTATCCATCGCGACAGAACCACAAACTCCATCCACACCATCTTGATAGTTGGTATTCTAAAAATAAATTGGCGCAACTTTTTGGCCCTGCTATGTGCATCTAACAACACAATCTCATTCAAACAATAATACGCTTTCATTAGTGATGCCGAATAACGTTTTGAAAATAAACATTTTTGTTAAATTTAGACTTTACTTTTATTTCCTTTCATCCCCCACACTGAAAGTAGTATCGTATATTATTTCGGGAACATTAACCAGAGCTTCAATACTACGACTTTAGGAAAAATAATATGTTTCGTTTCAATAGCCAATACGTCTGCAGACGTGTTGCGCACCACCGCAACCCCGCCGCGTATGTTCATTATGGCCTTTTGATTCCGCTACGTCTGGATCTAAGATTGGTCTGCGTCGTAACATTTTCTCGACACATTTACAAAGTTCTAACTATTTATTTAATATTTTATTGTTACTGAATTGGCACAATTTTTAAAACATTTTTAGTGAGTACGCAAAGTTTTCAATTACATTTTTATATATTTTATTCGTCTGAAATGTTATTTAAATAAATTAGGCTGTATTAGAGACTCATCAAAAGATATTTAAAGACATGTACATTTAATTTGAATATATTTGAAGTAAAATTCTATAAACTTGAACGACGTGCACATTTACTATAATATTTATAATGATAGAAAATTACTTTATTTATATATTATAATTACAAAAACTCTAGTTGCTTTTTAATTTAAAATAAATAAAATTAACTCATACATAGAAAATAAATCTGACAT
This sequence comes from Papilio glaucus, assembly GCA_000931545.1. Lineage (NCBI taxonomy): Eukaryota > Metazoa > Arthropoda > Insecta > Lepidoptera > Papilionidae > Papilio > Papilio glaucus. The sequence continues at coordinate 97,517 of JWHW01037986.1, read as the reverse complement.
TTAGAAAAGGCCAAAGTTAATACGGAATAAATAAATGCGCCATTTTAAACTGTTAGTGCTACTCTCATGTATGTCAGTATATGTGTATGTAAAATCTAAAATCGGTTATTACTATCGATTTGTATTTGGCTTTGGATTTTTATCATTATATTTTATAGTGTTTTACCCCACTATGAAAATAAATACATATGTTTAAAAAAATGAAAAAAAAAGTACAACAACCAACAAACAATTTGAGTTTGTTGGTTTGTACGCCTTAAAGTCACTTCTTAATTTTCTCAACTTCCAAAGGGTCCATTTTCGTAAGCGCGCAAAAAATATTAATAAAAAAGGGATCCCCGTTAATTTTCAAATTTCCGGTCAAGGATACCTGAAGGTCTCGGGCGCAATGTAATTTATGATTTTACTTTCCAAACTAAATTACTTTCTGTTCTTTCTTTTACACTTTAATTACTTAGCACACGAACAGTACTTGTCGTTTCCTTTTATGTAATTTGGATTGGATTTTGCTTTTTTCATTATTTTATTAAGACACTGTAAAATAATGAAAAAAGCTTGTAATATCTTAAAATTAAAATTTTATAAATATCATCGTTAAAGTATCAAGATGCTTCTTACATGTGTTTGGAAATTTGTATTGTCGGATAACATTAAGATTAATCTTAAATATTAATTACTTTAAACTACCACAAAGTGAATTTGATTAAAGACTGACATGCATATGCAGCTTGAGTTTTATGGGTGTTCATGAACCACTTAATATCAGGCGAATTGCTGCTCCTTTGCCCTCTGATACTATAGTCACTAAACAATCGTTCGTAAATTCATGCCCAATAGAACCATCCATACATTGAATTGAAAAAGTAAACGGTAGAGACAATATTCGCACATTCAAATATCAACATTGTGTCCGATAAGCTACCTAATGCTTTCATTGATAGATTTTCGTATGCATTGGAAAATTTGTAACAAATCGAAAGACGTAACAAACATTTTAAGTTTATCTGTTGGTAGTTTCCTTTAAGAGGCCACCTTTCGATCACTTGTTCTTGAGTTACGAGGGGATGCAGTCCGCTTATACCTTTCCTGAAGCATAACAAATTGTTCGCATTAAACACTATCCTAAGAAATGGCTACAAAAGATCTTTAAGTTCTGAAAGTGTATTAAATTTTTCTCATTTTCTTTCTAAATCTTAACTTCGATCTTAATCATTTATTTCAAATAGATTTTACAAAAATGCTTTTAACATTGAATCGTTCCCAAGAGTTATTAAAAAAAGAGGGGGATTTTTTCTTTTTAATAATTATTAGGAAAATGTAGACGAATTTAACCGAGAAACGTCGGGTAATAAGAAAATGTGATAAAGTGAGAAAAAAGAGTTATTAATATGAGACATAGAGAACCAAAACTAGCAATATTCAAGTTTATAAAGCATTATTTTAACCTATAATTGAATTGTGTTTAAAACATGTTTCTACATTAATGGATTTGCTGGTTTTGCTATTAAATGCCTCATATGTTACTCAAGTACATACATTACATATTTGGAGGCGATATAAAAGTACATAAAAGTAATAAGGCAATATATAAAAGTACTCTACAATAAATAAATACATAGAATTTAAGGACAGAAGATAAATAAAAAGAGGATATTTCCTTCTCCTATCTATCCCCTCCCCCGTCAAATCATTTTCCCCTTCCCATTCTTTCCTATTAAAATAGAAAATAGGAACAAACACTACAAAAAAGAATTAGAGAAATCGGCCCAGCTGTTCACGCGTGATGCCGATGACTAAGGGAAATAGGGATTCATTTTTAGGTATAGATAGGTATCCGCTACTCTTTGTAACTTTAAGGGCCGCGCTGTTAGTGTCACAGATTAACCCTTCTTGTGATGTGAAGTGCTATCGAGATTAGCCTTTATCCACTGTTATTGGCGCTAGTTCCAGAATATAAGTGCGTCAAGTGAATGCATATCACCCTAAAGTTTGCTGAATATTAAAGTTAATTAGATTAAGTTTAACATACCCCTTTGAAATATTAATTATGATATTAAATCTCAATGTGAGAGAAACATATTTGTTATGATTAATTTATATAAAAGTGTATGTAAAAAAAAATGAAAACAAGACTATGCATTCTATATCATATCCGGGAGGGATTCAAGGTTTTAGCCCCCTCCCCCTTCATCTTTGCGGTCACGTAATCTTTGGGTAACGCGTATAGAGACCGCTATGTGATGTTGTTCTCTTGATATCACAGTTACCGTGGGTTTCCACTGCCGAAAACATTCACATACACACATCATCTTAGTTTTTTTAGAGAAAAAGCTTGTATCGCGACACGATTTTATCCACGAACTAGAAACCCACAGTTACACACAATTTGATTGTGATATTTAACACAAAGATTAAGCACACTACTATACAAAGTTGCGGTAGACGATGTGGTTGGGCCAGGCACCATGACAATCCC
>JWHW01037986.1:72842-92165 GCA_000931545.1 Papilio glaucus | reverse complement strand
ATTACTCCTTGGGGATACTGCATGTACTGCATTCATTTCGTTTGGATGAAGTTTGGACACCCTTAATAACTAAAATTCTTATAAACAAGCTATATTAATGTAAATGTCAATTAAAATCTGCTCTGCAGTTTTAGAAATGATTTTTTTAAACTTTCTTTACACACGAGATCTTTGTTCATCACTACCATAAACAGTAATTTGATCATATTGTAAAACCCCCGCAAATTGCTAATGCACCTGGCGGCCATTTCGGGGACGTAGTTGACGTAGTGTACAGTAACGTTATCAATACTATCTTGTTTGCTACTATTGTAGTATTGTTGACATGAAAACATCGACGATGACGTGGTGATATCAAAAACAAAAACATTAACCTGCCAGTTCATCACAGCAGTTAACATCAGATGATAAAAAGGCACTAACCTTACTTACCTACTTATTAATATTTGGTTTTATTTTTAAAATATATCTACTACTACTACAATTATTATATATTCAACTTTCTATGAAATTGACAATAACAATTCCATAATTATTAATAGTTTAAATTCACTGTTAGAATTATTTTTTAGCTATACTTTTTAGTTACAGCTGACGTCACGCGGATGTAAATTTGACAAGGTCCCAACGGACTACGAAGACTACGGCGGCCTATTATTTTTTCCTAAATTCATGAGTTGGAATAGTTCATTGAAGCTTGATCCCATTTTTTGAGTTACTGAATAATAGATTAATTATTTTTATTTCTCCCTCGTCATTTTAATACTTATATAGTCTTTTATCTCATTTGCGTATCTATATAGAAGCAAAATATTTTAAAGAGCCAATAGGTGAAGTGAAATTACCATCGTGTTGGCTGGCAGCCAAAATATAACTTAAAAAGGGCAGGCTCGGTTACTGGGTTACAATGGCCTTATGTCAGCCACTTCTATAGGAGTGCCTTGTTTATATTCTTGAGTAAAACTTTTATAGAAATAGACTTCGAAAATAGTCTTTGTGTCCAGTTAGTTAGGTTTTTTGTATCCGTAGATAAGAATTATTAGGGCTCATAGATGAATCTGCGATTAAAAACTGCATCTTCGTAATTATTTCTTAAAATTGTAACACATTACTTTCTCAGACTACCAGTCCTCATTTTAAATTTAGGTTGATTTTCTGAGAGGGATGGTACATTTCTAAAATATCTAGAAGTAGAAACAAAAAGAACTAAGAACGGAAGAAGCTATACCGATGTAAATATGTTATTTAAAGTTCAAATTTTAAATAATATTAGTGTAATGATGATAATTTCTGGAATTAAAGCTTAAAAAATAACTGATAAAATTTCTAAATGCAATGTCGTCTAACTTTCCTCATATTTAAGGCAGGGTTATCTTGAAACATATTTCCTTTCGTCTTGAAGAACAGGAAAACAAAAGCTCTTCAGTTGGACACGTTTAAACTTTTGAAGCAGTAACTTTGGCCATTAATTGTAACAACAAGCTCCTGCTATCAGATAGCTTATGGCATCTGTCGGGATGTCAAACATCGCGGCCGCAGGGCGTCTGCGGCGATAGCGCTCAACTTCGTGCACTATTGCTAACTTGAATTCCAGATTAGACTTACTGGTTAGTTTCTGCTACGTAGATGTTAGTTTAAGTTTAGCAAATATATTGCTTATAATGGATAAAATTTCTTACCAAAGTGACTTGGGATTTTTAAATAATTCTTTGAAACTTTGATCTTCGTAACTATGCTTTTAATAAACCCGTTTATTCAACATTTAAATCTGCGCGTGTATTTTTGTAACAGTTCAATTGATCAAAAAAGTTACAAGTACAGTTGAACATAAGAGACAAAAAGCTTTTTCTTTGTGTTATTTTATGTTATCTAAAAATGTTTATGAGATCGCGTTATTTTAAAATATATTTTGAAATTCTCTGCAAACTCGGTCGCCAATACCAAACGAAATTTCCGTCCGATTCAATTAGAACGAACGCCTTGGCATTCCCCTTTCTCACTTCTGGCTTAGTGTAATAACTGTTCGACGTAGCGACAGTGTAGAGCTTTCACCTGCCTGCTTGAGATTTTCAGGCGTTCCTCCGTCTTTGTAATCGTCTGAAAAGTGACACGTTCGGTGAAAGGGGTGTATGCGTCACAATAATTTTAAGTTCTAATTATTATTTTCTTTTACAGTTTAAAGTATTTCTTTAGTTATTTACTAAGTATTACTATTTTATAGTTCATCTTTTGGTGGATTTGTAATTTATGATAATCCAATGAAAAATAGTAAAAAATATTCCCTAGATATTATTCAAAGAAGTAAAATTGTTACTTTTAAATTTTAATGCGAATTAATATTTTTTTAATATCTAGTTTCTTAATTGTATCTGATGCTTTGTTATCTTATGGTGACAAGGAAAATTAATTTATAAAAAAATGATATTAAAATCGCATCAATTTACGATAAAATTAGATAAATACAAATAGAAGGCTGTAAATGTATCTCACTAATTTTAACAATACATTTTGTTAACTTCATTTCGTATATTTTTTTATATTATGAGATGGAAAACAATAAGGTTAAAAGTGCTTCACCTTCTTAATAAACTCAAAGGCATGGTGTTGGCAGTCGACAGAACGTTGACAGGCATCATCTTACATCTGTACTTGTCTTAATTTATGATATTGAATCAAAGACGACGCGCCGTCACGGCGTTCCTGCAGGACGATGAACTCGCTGCTTTATTGCGTGGAACCATCAGGCTGTAACGGGAACATTATCAAGGCGTGACGAGAGAAATTTTGCAAAATTGGAAACGTCAATTTTCGTGTTCGTTAAATTAGTGACTTACTAAAATTACAATATGAGGAGCAGCCATAACCAACGAGCATGTATGCGTAGATGTATGAATGTAGAAGAAGCGAGAGAGGTGTGCCAGGATCGCGCCAAATGGAAATCCATAATCTCTGCCTACCCCTCTAGGTTACGGGCGTGAGCGCATATATATATATACATTACTAAGATAATATGAAGCGGAAATATTTGTTTGTTTGTAGTGTAACTCTAAAACTAGATAGTCTTTTGATGGAGAATTTAATAATCATCAACATTCGAAAGTTTTGTCATTCGCCCGAAGCCTATAGATATAATGTTAATAACTTTTTATCATCTTTCTAATGTTTACGTTGAATGGAACGAGAAATTTAAACCACGTTAGGCTAAAAGGTTGACTAAGATTTAACGTTAAATATTAAAGATAGCTGGGGTTTTATACTTTAAAAAATATATCAAATTCCACGTACAATATGCTATATTTAAAAGCAATGTTTGTACATCCGATCAAAACTGTCTGTATCCTTGCAACTCGCTAGCTTTGCCCCGCCGCGATCCGCCCGCGGCGCTTAGCATACCAAATTGAATTCCTCACAACGTTCTTACTGTAAACTATCACAAAAGATGGGATGAGTTGGGCTGGGGCGATGTGGTTGCGGGTTCGCTTTAAGCGGGTTTTTTAATTTTACCAGTAACATTATGTTTTATATTCTTCTTTTGCGTTCAAACTAAAACAATTTTTAAATAATATACTGCATAATAATTATGTGTAATGAGTAAGGAAAAACAAAAATATCTAGATTAAATATGTGCACCGTAGTGATTCAATCATCTCTTTTGTATTTGGCACTAAGAGGTGGATTTTTCAAAAAAAATCTATCTCTGCTAACCTGCATTAAGATGAAAAACTAACAGTATATCAATTACACTTGTTGAAAATGTATTGAGTGTTTTGTACTTAACTCACTGAATCCAGTATTATTTAAACCTTGCATTCAATATGTAAAGAGCCGTTTTAAAAAACCTGTTCCCCTCATCGCGTCCCTCATTCACGCTCAATATGCGTTTCACATTCAAATTTGGCTTTTTGTTCCAAACGGAACATGGCGTTACTGCACGTAGCCCCGTAGTGTTGGACTGGTTAAACTGCTCGGATGTGTCTACGCATTAATAAGTACGAGGGAGGGGAATTAATCTGTGAGAATTAAAACTTCGGCTGAGTCATTGGTTTAAACGCTATAATCGTATATGAGGAAATATTATTTTCATTATTTCAAACAATATTATAGATTACTAAACGTCACTACAGCTTCATAGCTGTAGTGACGTTTAGTAATCTATAATATTGTGTGCTGTTATTGGGCTGAGCTTCTTTGTATGATTGAAAGTACTTTGTTTAATAAAACACAAGGATTAGTAGCGCATAATCCTAATAGATGTTTCCATCATTACTTATGCAGACGTGGGTTCGAGAGGCTAATCACCACAAGAGAACAATTACGTGACACAGTGAAACAACATAGTGCCCTTCATAAGAGTCTCAAAAAAAAGTTTGAGGTTCATAGAGTCCTGCACTAAAGTTGCGCTTCATTTCAAACAGTGTTTTTATAGTTCCACATAAAATGCGTACAAGAAAGCAAAGACCTAACTAAGAAGGTACTTCGCCAGTAACTTTGACATTGGGACGTCAAACACCTCAGTCTCCCCGTTACCATGACCGCTGTAAACTAGAAACGTCGGGAACAAAAACTTAAAATAAACGCGATACAATCCGTAAAATTAGTTTTATTCCAAGGTCAGTATAACAAAAATCTACTTACTAAATTGATGCTTACCTCAAAGCAAGAACAAAATTTAAATTGGAATTCTCACTCCGAATACCTTTCGTAATTCGATATTGATTAAATTTGATCCCAATTACTCAGTTTGAGTTTGTTTACGACGTGGCTCTTCAAAATTTCTACTTCGGAAAATTCTGTGTCTTTTTATTCAAAAAGACTATTTTTGTCATCCCAATTACGGTAAAAGGTCTTCGTTTCTCGTACCTTGTTTTCAAGCTAGATCTTTTTAAATGTCATTCCCGGTTCTGCAACCCGAAGCCATTATCATTATCTATTTAATTTCAAATGGCTTCAATAAATCAGAATTCATTGAATAATGTTTGCTTTACATTGTAATTATGTCGTTCATTGTTTTCTTTAGGAAATACGTTTTATAAATGTACTGTACTAATTTTAAATCACCCTTCACTATTATAATTCCGTTTTAGTATTGACGATACAGTTATTTTGTTTATGTATAAAACTCTAGTGGGTCCGGCTGATGTTCTGACAAACAATATCAATACATTACATCTTTTGCGTTAATAAATGAGTTATGATAATTTTATTTTTTGGCCCAGAAGAGGGTAATTTTTTCATGCGATGTATGTTCGTTCCATTGTGAACTCCTGAAGCCCAAACGGCTTGACTGAGTTCGAAGACTGATATGTCATTAGATTTGTATTCTTCTCCGGAGCGTCAGTGGTTTTTCGGTTAACTGTTACTTGTTTTGTCAGTCAGTTTCTAGTATGGTTTATACAATAATACAAAACAATTTATAAACATCTATACGGTTCCCAGATCTATACAGAGCAGTCGAAGAACTGCAAAAACATGAATAACTTGAATGGCCAGACATGTGGAATTCAATAAAGGTTTATAAACGTGTGGAATTTAAGAGTAAATATTCACTTCAAATACGTTTCGGTTCTTAGAACAAATATTTAGAAAGCTGTGCAAAGTGAAGGCGAAAAACTTTAAAGAACTTTTTGAATATCGGTAACACCAACTTTATTCGAGTTAGTTACTCCTCCATTATCCTAAAAGTTCTTCAGACGTTAACAACATTTTCTGCCTCGTGGTATGGTTGCCTTGTGGATTTTTTATGGAATAAGGTGGCAAACGAGCAAGCAGATCACCTGATGGTAAGTGAATGCTACCCATAGGCATCCGCAACAAGCACATGTGTTCCAGATGCGTTGCCTACCTTTAATGGACAGAAAAGGGCATAGAGAGGAATGACGGTATTTCCTTTTCCCCGTTAAAACCTCCCCGTCCAATCCTCTTCCCGTTCTCATCCTATCCTTATGAGGAAATGGTGGGAAGGGGAACATGACTGAAATTAGGCCTCCGGCACCTCACACATCAGACGAAACGCAGAATACTTCTACTTGACGCCTGTTTTCTGTGAGGTCGTGGTATTTCACCGGTCGAGCCGGCCCATTCGTGCAACAGATCTTGTTGTTGCGGGCTCTACCACTGTTATAACTAGTATAAACTTGTGAGTATAATAAAAAAAATTGCACAAATTTGTGGACTATTTATCCTTCAATATAACTCGAATATTTTCTGCAGCTATGAATCACTTGAAAAGCATGGGGGCGCAATCGAAAGTTCCAGACGATTTATGTGGTGTTGTGTGAGCGATGGCCACTATTAGAGCTATCCGTCCCGCGGAGACTGAATTATTTATCATCAACGATGCACCTAAGTGCAATGCAGTTCATATTGGATACTGATTACTGTATTTCGGGTTTTATTACTGCTATCTGCAAAAAAAACTCATAAAATTTATTATAGTTATAAAAACTATAGGTTACAAATATCATAAGGTAATGTAAAATATCTTATTAAATAAATAAATATAAATATACGCTCACGCCCGTACCCAGAGGGGTAGGCAGAGATTATGGATTTCCATTTGGATCGGAGGATCGCGATTCTGGCAGACCTGTCTCGCTTCTTCTACATCCATACATCTACGCATACAAGCTCATCTGTTACGGGTACTCCTTATATCGCTCTTCTTTAGTATGTCACTAATCTGATCGATATAAGTTCTCCTGGGACTTCCCCTGCCAACGCTGCCACTCGCTTTGCAACATAAATTTGTTTCGTTAATCTCCCTTCATTCATTCTTTTAACATGCGCGAACCACCGAAGCATACCTTTCTTAATTATAGTTACTATATGAAGATGTAGTAAATAAGTTTTAAGCCACATTTTTCCCCTATAACGCTCTTTTTAAACCTATTATTCAACAAAAAGTACTAATATACTTCTTAAGGATCGCATCTCAACGGCATTAATGCTACTAGCATGCTTTTCCTGCCAAACCCAGTTCTCACTTTTATACATTAAAGTGGGCACTAGTACAGCATTGTGTATTGCCAGACGAGCCTTCATAGGCACATGCTGACCTATAGCCCCATTAATTTTATTTCCCGAATTCATTCGTCTTCAAAATATTTAACGTGTCTACCATCTCTACTAAACAAACATCCCAAATACACAAACTCTTCCACCTGTTCCACTTAATTGCCGTTAACATTTATATCAATTACTGTCTTACTCTGGTCTCTTTCAAACACCATTACTTTCGTCTTATCTACATTTATCTTCATACCTCTACCTTCCAATGAATCATTTATTACATTCAGTATAAATTGTAAGTCCTCCGCCGAAGACAAAGACGACCTGGTTATCGGCGTGTAAGAGACATTTTACAAGTAGCTTACCCATTCCTAATCCTCAATCTTCATCTTTCAAAGCTTTCAAACAATCATCCATGAAGAGATTAAACAGCCACGGGGATGCTACACAGTCCTGTCTTACACCTTTATTGATGCTAAACCAGTCAGAGTAGGCCCCGTTAATCCTAACACAAGCAGTATATATCCAAATGCAACCAAGGTTGACCATAGATCATCTATTTAATAATAAAATAATAATAATCTGCCTTTAGTACTTTCCACTGTAGGTATACAGGCCTCCTCTCTAAGAGAGGGATAGGCTGTAATCCACCACGCTGGCCCAATGCGGATGGATGTCACATGTGTTCGAATCCGCGATTTACAGTACGTAAGTCGGGGCCCTATGTCACTTAACTAATTAAATTTAGACAGTATTAAAAGAAACCAACGAGCATGTGTACCTGCACAAACTATTTGTGTACTTGTATGTTGATTCCTCTAAAGGTATATTGAAAATTTGAACCTAAAACGATGCAAAGAACTAACGAATTGTAAACCGCACTCCTCGGCAAACGTTTAAATCCATACCGCCGATACACTTTAAAACACTTAGCCATAAAATGTATATGGCCCTTAAACACACGGTCGCTCACGTGGGTATAAACGCCGCAATAAAAGTAAAGTGCATTAGGATCGTGCACGCGCTGAACGTTTAGCACCCTCTCCATGCAATGTTCACTTTGGTGAGTGATGTGGGGGTCCGGGGTGTACAGACATCTCTACGTTTTTTTTACTAATTTTATGCATTTATTTTACGTGGGATTTGCTCTTTTGGTACTTTGTCTGGCAAGTTTTTGAGAGAAAATTGAATAGCAGTGTTGCTAGTCACTTAAGTCCAAGGCACATGACCACGGGGAGATCCCCGATGAGATGCAGGATTAAGTGAAGGCTGCAGCGGGTGCTCCCGTACATGAATGTGCCCGATTAACGGCGATCAGGCAGAGGTAGCACGTCGTCCTGGGGGTACTGTCTGCTGCACAATCTACCGGAGCGTAATAACCATGACAACTCTGACAAGAGTGAAGCGACCAAGAATTGTTGCTAGGGGTGTCCTAAAAGGACTTATAACTGACCGTACGTCTGATTACAACCGTTACTACTTTCTACCGGTCACCAACAGGGCTATTTACAGACAGCATACAAAAATACGATTAATATAACTAACTAATATAATATAGAACATTTTTCTCCACATTCTTTTAATTAATGACTTATCATTACCCATTTCCGAAGAACTAATTCATCGAATTAGCTCTAATGGATCTCATTGTTTGTCAACCCTCCCTTCCGGCCGTGCAGATTCACCGGCTCAATCTAAAAACAATATCGCTAAAGTATTCATGACAAATCGTTGTCTAACGAAGAGAAATAACAACATAAACTGTGAGCGTCTTTAGCTAAGGGAGAATTTTGGGTTGGGCCACAGTTGCAGCGGATACACTTCTTTCGACATAAACATCAGAAAGGCTATAAAACAGACTTTTTATATAATTGAGTAAGACAAATCCAAAGGCTCAAATCAATTTCGTATCAGTCTACTCCTTTCAAACAAGAAAATTATAATTCGCGCCTACCAGGCGAGCGCGGCTCGCGGGTGGCAACGGGAGAGGGCAAGTCATCGGCTAAGTTTCTGCGCTCCGATTTAGTTTTGTAGGAACACTTACTAAATGGGATACAGCGATATCTTACAGAATAATTTTAATACTATTGAATAATTATTTTTTTTAATTGAAAACTACTAAAAACGCTATTACTACCACCACGCAGCAGTCGCGCGCACCCTACAACTGGGTGCGTAACTAAGTAACGCCATTTAGATTGATGGCTGATGCAATTTTCAACCGACTTGCATTTATAGACTGTGATAAAAGATACATTTGCGGTGTATTTTCGTTACGCGGTAAAAGTATCAAGACGGTGTATTTTCGTGGAAGATATAACAAGATTTTTTGGAATCAATACATAAATGTGTTTGCGACTCCTGTTTATTTTTTGTAAAGTGCTTTTATGTATTATTTGGACTCTTCAAGGAATATAACTTTAAATGTGTAGAAATATTTTACAAATCTATTATGATGATCTAAATTTCAACTAAATCAAACTATACATCTCTTTTTAGAGATACTACATACATGGATACAACAAGTCCCAGACGCCTCATATCCTATATTGCCTAAATTCATTACATTTAAACATTTACATAATTCCAAGTTTCAGTGATTAGGTAAAGTTGAAAGAACGACTAAAGATTTTTTACAAATTAATATCTCAAAACTAAGTGGGTGGTAAAGTGATGTCCTAGTTTAGTTAAGACCGACCAGGTAGTGGCGAACTAAAGAAATGCGATGTTCAAGAGAAAGAGAGAACGATAATCACGTAGGACAGTGCGTGCAAATAGATAATTTATGCCTATAATTCTATTCTATAGTGTTACGAGCATGAGAGCTTATTAAATAGTCAACTATAAAATACTAATATAGTTGGTATCCTAAAGTTTCGCTTCGCATCAGATTATGGCAGCCTCGGGACAATTTCTTAATCGTCAAGAGGGTAAAGAGACGAATCACCGTCGCCCCGTGTACTGAGCTGCGGTACCTATCCCCCGGGATACCAGCGTAGTGTCCCCTACGCTCTGTTACTTGCTGGTGGTACAAGTTATGAGCGTACGCGTTTAACTATAACAGGAAACATATCTGCATAGTTTCACTAAGAAGCATCGTCATAATAAACTTAAATAGAAAATGATTTAGTGGAAGTTTACTAAAATTTGTTATTAAATTATTATATTATTTGGTTGCAACTGAGGAGGTTGATTTCACGTAGTTACTATAAATACTAGGCGTAAGTGAAATCTATGATAAGAAGCCGTCAAATTAAACTTGATAGTAAAACATTAACAACAATGTATATACCATCCTTACTAATAAATAAGTAATCTAGTACATATATAATATATATCTAGGTTATATATAGGGCGAGGCAAAAAATCCGAAAAATATGTCATCGATAAACATTAAGAACTTTCTTTTGCAATTATGTAAATCTAATATGCACTCTGCTAATTAATCGTCATTCAAAACAACTTATACGCTTATTCATCAACAATCCACTTGTTGTATGTATACAGGCCTTCGCCAAGGTGCCTTATACTTTTTTTCGCGAACGATTTTCTTTTCTATGTTACGTCTGATCACATGTATTTATTTTTCTCTTTCTGAACGATGCAACAGTTCGCAAATAGGCAATGACGCTATCGGTTTATGTTTTACACCACAGTTTAAAGGAGACAACTGCAAACAGCGGTAAAATGGTTTGTACGGCCCCCCATTGCCACTGACTTTGACGGATGCATCTACCCTTGCACACCTAATAAAGTAATGCGTTGTGGTATTGCTTAGTTGCCCTAAGTAGTCTTTAATGACATGAGGGAGCCTTTTTGTATTCAATAAAAACAGTCGTTTATATTGTATTAATAGTACGTATTGTTTTGAAAAACGTACTTAGATTTTCTGGTAATGAATAAATTTGCTCTTTACCATAATTTCACCGGACAAGTAACGATGTGATTCAAACATGTTACGCACGCTAAGCTAGCGTCAATTGGACGATAACATCGATGCCGGCAATCTGTTCCAATCCTTTGTCGTACGCACAATCAACAAAATCTCAAACGCATCGTCAGAAAGCAAGTTATATCTACAAGAAAAAAGCGTCCCATGGTAGAATGGTGATGGGGAATTAGATCAATTAATTCTTGCACACTGCCCAGAAACAAACAAGATTATTACTGTTATTTGTCAAAAGTTTTATGTACTAAGATTTTGTACACTAGTAACAGAAAAAGAAGAAACAGAACATGCCTTAACAAGAAATTTTCTTTAAAACAGTTTCTAATACATTTTTTTTTTACTTACACACATGAAGTAAGATGAGATATTATCCCTTAACAAATTGAAAGGAAGTTGATACATCGTCACAACAATTCCCATAGACGTAGTCGAGTCCCACTCACGAAGAGCGATCGCCTCATTGCAGGGGTGTGCAGGTGTCCCGGAAAATCAACTGATGGCACAAATCGCTTTACCCAACGTTGATGTATGGCCCGTAATAAGAGAGATGATGTTTTAAATTGTGTGTCATAACTTTAAAAAATATACATTGCGTTTTAGTTTCATCTGATTATAAGCCTACTAACCATTATATTAGATATAGCATTCAAGTTGTATACGAAGAGGTGTAGACAGAGATTGCATATTCAATTATTTAACTATGTTCACATTCGTGGTGTGGAGATATTTTAAAATAAGCCTTCCTCTAGTCACTTTTTAATAATTATTTGGTCCGTTGGTTATTTGGTGGTTGGTGGCAAAAACTTAAACAAAGTTAATCTATTATAACTGTGTTGCATACATAAATCCGAACTCGTAATTCCAATTTATTTTCCTTAAATACATTTCCTTGGAGTGAGAGAAATTTGGAATTTTCCACCTGAAGTACCTGTTCCACATTCATCCGAGTGAAGTTTACGTTCGCCATGACATATATACACGATTTATTTTATTGTCCATTAGCCGCCTGCGTTGCAGCACGGCTACGGGAGATATATTCCGCAGAGGTAGCGCGCGACGTGTTTTACTGCGACGTACAAGTGATTCAGACGCAACTGCGTCAGCAAACTGCCCGCGTTCTACTATTGTTAAACAAGAATTATTTATGTTAAACTATACATAATTACAACGTCTATGTGTCATAACAGGTGGGGCACAAGCAAGGGGCACACTATCAGGAGGACTCTCAGTTCTGCTATTTTAATAGTGTCTCAATGATCTCATTGTGGTTTCATAACACAGTATTTTTGAAAAATCGATACAAGTGATTAGTATCATAATACATCAATAACCATTGAGTGATCATTGGTTCTGGTCAAAGTTGCGTGAGTTTACTGGATGAGGGTAGCATGAGACCGATCTGTAATGGGTTAGCCCTTAAACCAAGGGCTTCAATATTTTAATATTTATCAATTAGGAATTCTTATCGCCAGACCCAGTTATTATTCAAATTATCTGATGTTTATTATCGAGTATGTATTCTCCGCGTTAGTTAAATATAGTGCTTCTTGGATGTGGTCATAATACGCGGGTTCAATGCCATCACAATTTTCAATCAGTTTTTCATTAACTACTTTGTCATTTGGGACCAAGCTTCAATTTGCTTGAAAATTGCTTTTACAGATTTCATCAAAACAGTTAATTGGTCTATTCTCTTTCATTGGTCTTCTGACGTTAAAACTATTTCATTAATGTCTCCATATCTATTTCCAATCTTCTATACTGCACCCGATGGAATATAAATTTAAATCAAATGTATTATGTCTGGCATAATGTAATTGTGATGAGATGAATAATCATGTTCTGTGAATAATAGTTATATCTAGCACGTTGATAACGTAGATTTAAATACAAATATATACAATATGAATGTATAGAACAAGGTTACAGTTAATAAATAGCTTCTATATTGCCTTTATATTAATTGCGGAGTCAGAGTTTGATGAAAGAATAACACAATTTGCTATGCATTCTCTTTCCCGCTTAATAATCCCTGGTGTACCTTATTTACAAACTAGATGTGCCCCGCGGTTTCACCCGCCCAGCAATTTTACATGATACATGATTGAGATAAAATAAACACTAAATGTTAAGTGAAGCTTACCGCAATACATTAGTGAAAACCGCACCCAAATCGGTTAAGCCGTTTCTGAGATTTTTTTGTGGGAGAAGGCAGCAAACGAGTAAGCGGGTCACCTGATGTTAAGTGACCGCTACCCATAGATATCCGCAACAAGAAAATGAGTCGCAGATGCGTCGCCTACCTTTAATGAACAGAGATCCTATCCACCCCTTCCTCGGCCAATCCTCTTCCCCTTCCCATTCTATCGTTATTAAGAAAGGATGGAAAAGAGTGGAGGACTGATATTGGGCCTGCGGCACCTCACTCATGAGACGAAAAGCAGAAGCATACTTCCACTTCACGCCTGTAGCTCGCACAAACGCACAGACAAAAATTCTAATAATGATTGTTTTGGGTTTTATTGCGTTTATGAAGGCCTCAAAAATAGTTTTTCTCAAATTTCTTCCATGTAAAGACAGCGATCAGTTAATTTTTTATTATATGTATAGATTTTGTGTTGTATTTAATTGGCATATCAATATTAAAATAAATTCCATAATTTGGACAGTAAATAGGTAGTGACACATAGTATAACAAATTAATAGTAATTCTTACGGCAACACAAAATCGTTGATCTTGTTTTTTTTTTCAATAAGATGTACGAGAGGATACATTATCTGTACTCCAATGCTAAAGCACACACTACAAGTGCGTATAAATCACTTTTATGTGTTGCTTGAGCTTAATAAAGCTATAAAATCCTTTGCGCAAACAAACACATTAGGATATATAATATCGTCTCAGTAAACATACATAAAGTCTTATTGGATAAATAAATATAATAAAAGATAAAACACAACAAAACAAAGTAAAGTAAAGAATTTACCAAAACAATTAGAACGGTGGTGAGTTATTTCGAGAGACATATTCATTTACAGTTTTTGGTTAGATACTGATTAGTAGTAACTGTTGCTATTATGGCTTGCCATAACGATGGACAAGATCAAAGACAAGAGACTGACACAGAAAAAAGTTCCGGAAATTCCGCGAAAATCGCACTGTAGTGGAACGCTAACCATCAAGTGGGTGGAAGTTATAGCTCTGTCGTGTTGAACGATGATGGAATTCAGTGGCAGATTTTTTTTCCAACAAACTAGATTTTCCAAGTTTAACCGGTCACTTTCACTATTGCATAATGCCATCTCTTTCGTGGGCCTTCAGTTTGTATTGTGGTATTACAAATAACTCTTATTATTGACTACTTAATCATTAATGTTGTAATTATGTTTTCTTGTATGGGGTTTAAAAAAAATCCAACTAAAAAAACTTATTTTCGTGAAGAATCGCAACAATCATATAGTTTAGAACGGAAGTAAACAAGAGTGTGCTACAACAATCACAATTTAGACGCCACGGCTGACATAACGAATCTAATAAGATCCTTAACAGACGCAAAGGATGTACTGAATGTAAATTTTACACTCGATCTCGTATGCATCGCTTCGATGCGCATCTCCTTTACATTTCCATAGCAAAAGACGGCCGGGATGGAGCAGAAATATGCTTCCATGAAAAAATTAAATTATATCCCTGACTTAAACCAATTTCCGAGAACGCGACGCATCTTCATAAGCATAGATATGATAGTGGTGGATAATTCTAGTTTTTATTTTCTAGAAATATCGTCAAGTTTTATCCCGTAGTAAAATAGACGAGGTACTGCATACACAAGCTTTGGATCATTTATATTTTATACTATAGATAAATGTTATACTATTACAAAAGAACCGGTCAAAAGTTTGCCAAAGACAGTGACAGCAACATTCACACATGTCAAATGGTGAAAAAAGGATAGCGTAATTAAAATAATAAGAAAAGGGAGGATAGCTACTGTCACCTAAGTGTAAATGTTAACACATAACGTAAGCAAAAGGAAAAGTGTACCAATTGAGACGCTTTCGAGTCTTCACTTTTCGACCGCTACTGGCACATCTACGATAGCAATTATATTACAAATAGCAATTATATAATACTTTTTATTATATATAGCAGTTATGTAATACTTTTTGTTTGATAATATAATTGCTTTAGATGTTAAACTCAAGTTACTATAGGCTAACTCTTTGGCACATTCATCGCGTAAATGAAGCCATTATACACGTGACTTTTACATATTGGTTTTGCTCTGAATAAAATGTACCTCGTTAAAACGAACAGGGAAAGCGAAATGTCGGTTCCTGAAGGATGTCTTGGCAAAAAACTTACACCATCTTACCACCTGCTCTCTTTTCGGGACAAAATAATCACTAGCTACTGTTTATGACTTCAAACCTGTATCGCAATTTCTACGATATATACGATATACGATATCAAACTCTCTTGCCAATGGGTTGTCATCAATCGTGGATTATGTGTGATCAAGTTAGTTGATTAAAAGTCTCATCTTGTCGCTTAGTAAAAATAAACTTACTAAACGTAGTCCTCCAAGCTTTATAAAATTATTCTACGTTAGTTTTAATATAACATGTAAGTGGCTTTCATTAGTAAAATAAAATACGAGCAATTCCATCGTTATTGCAACTTGAGCTGTGCGGAATGTACGCGACGCGTTGCCTCAACTACCTTTGAATTCCACTTCGAGGAAAATTTAATCCTGCTTCCTTATGAAATTCTAAGCGTATGCACTGCTATCTATATTAAATATTATTATAAAAGTGGTTTTTTTTATATTAACATATGACTTTTTTGAATTCCATTATTTTTTTTTATTTTAGAAAGAATATACAATTTTCATATAAATAAAGTATTTTAACACCACGGTATTGCGTAACAATGGTTTTATACTTGAGTAATGCTTACGACTTCCTTAAATACACGTTCTTACCAATTTCTTTGAACTTACGTGTTATTTATTAAATATCACATTATCTGCAAAAATACGAATATATGGTAGAGCCCGCAACAACATCTGTTGCACGAATTGGCCGGCTCGACCGGTAAAATACCACAACCTCACAGAAGACAGGCGTGAAGAAAGATTATTTTATACTTCTGCACTTCGTCTGATGAGTGAGGTGCCGGAGCCCCTGTGTCAGTCCTCTTTCCCCTAACATCGTTTTCTACAAAGGATAGGATGGGAAGGGGAAGAGTATTGGACGGAGGAGGGGATGATTTGACGAAGGAAATATACTTTACTTACTGCTTTACTCCCTTCTCTAACCAATAAAGGTAGACAACAAATTTACAAATCATTTGCTTGGTGCATCTGCACCTAGCCAGTGTATGCTAGCAAAATCAATAAGTCACATACGCAGGGTATCACCAATACTCCGGTCTCTTCTTTTATCATATCTTACGATATCCCAGAAGAGAGGGAGTAAAGCTAGTTTCAAAAACAACAGTGTACGTTATTAAACAAAGCTTTCCTAATTTAACCCTTCAGTAAAGCGAGAGTATAATTCGATAATATACCCTAAATCCAATAAATTTCCCATTTTATTTTCACTCGCAAATCTTTAAACTCCTTGCCGTAAAGTTTACAGCTCCGTTTATAAATCGTACGAAATCCGTTCCCGTGCTACGAAGCAAGCCTCCCTGGGGGCTAATAGGTACACCCTTCAGCAGTTCCAAATTAAACTTGGCGAGCTACAATTTGCGAAGTTTACAATATGTTGGCATTGACGAAATAAAAAGGGGCTACGTAATCAACGACCGTTCATGAATTAACATCACCAACTACCGATTCAAGTACCTAGGAACTATCTGGTAATATATTTGTATAATAAGCAAATTATCGAAACCAGTTGCCTGCGCCAGTGTTTCCGTCCAACTATGACGTGGTAGTTATGGCATGCTAAACTAGTGCGTACCAGCTTTCAGTCAGGTTGGAGTCAAACGCTAGTAATTTATTGATATTGATTATGAAAATAATAATAGAACTTTTCATTAAAGGAGTATTGTTAATTTAATAAAAATTATATTGAATAGTCTTGGCATAAACAACTTAAATATAGAGTCCTGTAAAGAGGAGCTTTAGGAAAAGAAAAGGCAATGTGATAAGTGAATTGTTCAATTTCAATAGATGGGTTTAAAGTCTCGTCAATTTATACCGCGTGCTGGGAAGCCTGTGGCGGTTCCCACGCGGTCCGACAAACATTTGTGGCCTTATTGAAAGTAAACACCATTAGACTCCGGGCGTTGTTCCACCGAAAATATTCTTTTTAGTTCTTCCATGAAAGGCTTCAAGTAGTTGTTATGATTGGAAATTGTTTATTAAAGCTATGAGGGTGCTTTGTGTGTAGTTTATTTTTCCGATATTGATACTTCTTGCAAATCGATTGTGTTGGTTCTTGTGAAAATACATTTTCTGATAGCTCGGCTCTGTCTTAGGAATGTCTGACTTCGTCCTGAAAAAAGAAAAGAATTGCATTGTGGTTATAGTGTAAATCTATTAAGCAATAAATCGTGGATTTTATTTCCAGCCTTTATAAATTTATTAGTAATAATACAAATATGCAGTCAGCATTTTCGGGTCTGGAGGGATTAACTTTTTTACCATCTTATTTACGACTAAATTAGTTTCCTAAAAGATGAATAGCGATTATTGTCTCTGTCAAACGTAAATGGGTTATGGTATCCAATTTGGTATGACAATGATAAATTGCTATCCATATAGTTTGATAAGTATGTTTTCAAATTTATTTAAAAGCTAGATTGTACATGGGAAGTCAACGTAATCATTTAATTAAAAGCAGTCGGTTCGCGTCCAGGGCGTTACATAATGTTGCGCACGTCACAGTGTACGGAACGGGGCAGAGCACCACTGGGGGAGCCCTGGCTACAACTACCTCTCACATGTTTATTTTTCATTGCGCTAACACGTGGAAATATTTCTGTTGCTCTCGTACACTAGCTGGTTATCCGAAAGCTTTAAGACGTTTTGTCCTGAGTATACGTTTCAAATAAAGGTACAGGACAGACAGAGATAAAGGATTTATATTTTCCATTGGACTCGCATGCTTTTATCGACTCATTGACGTAGATGCATACTCAGTACTTATGTTTCTGCAATGGAGAAAAAGGTATAAAAATTACGTAAAAAAATAGGTAAATTAACATTAACATTAACATTAACAAAATAGCCAATTGTCATACTTTTGGTTTTGATTTCTAGCAAGTTCGTCCCAATAACATTATTACGTATTATTATCTTACTACAAAATCTGAGATATTTAGAACTCAGAAAAAAAGGAATTTATTTATCACAGGAACTCTCTGGTACGGTTAACAGACGCATGAAATTGTATAGATAAACCCCGTCATTGGCGATTTTATTCGAATTTGTTATTCTCTTCTTTGATACTAATAAAACCAGAGTACTCAACATTATGTTTGAACAATTCGAATATTGTATATTATAATACCCCAAGGATAAATTATTGGATTAGATGTTAGAAATAGTTAGTAAATTCCCTTCATTACGCAACATGGCAAAATTCTAAGTGAATTCCATCCCGGAGCTCTGCCGCCCCCCGCGCCTCCTGTGCCCTCCGCCCGGGGCTTTGCTCGTAAAACCGAATTGTCAATTTAAATTTAATTTCCTTTACGACTCGCAGTGAGTGACGCCTTACATGCACTATTACGTACACGAATTCTATTATGTTTTATGACGTGAACGTGGCGTTGGGTCGCGATCGTGACGTTTAGCGAGTTACGTCATTCAGCCACCAATGCTTAGAAAATTCTTCTCCATCCCTGGGTGTTCCAAATATAAATTAGATAATAACGTGGTTTCGTTCTTGCGGTGACCACAAATCCTATCAGTCATTACTAACACCTGTGCTGACTATCGTCTTCTTACGTAACATATTACGCATAATAATAGAACATATTTGCAACACTGGGTTTGAGGCTGTCACTCTGTAGTTTAGCTATAGATTGAACTTTTACTATTTATGAGCTAACAAATAGTTAGGCGTGACGTTGAATAATAGGATTTAATGTAGCTTTATTAGGGAAAAGTGTGACTTAAAACTGGATGTTGTGACTAGAATTAAGAAAGGTGTGCTTCGGTGGGTCGGGCCTGTCGAAAGGATGAATGAAGGGTTCCGAAACAAATTTATGTTGCAAAAGTGAGTGGCGGGGTTGGCAGGGGACGTCCATGGAGAACTTATATCGATCAGATTAGTGACATACTAAAGAAGGGCGATGTAAGGAGTACCCGTAGCAGATAAGCTTGTATGCGTAGATGTGTGAATGTAGAAGA
>JWHW01037986.1:25303-44989 GCA_000931545.1 Papilio glaucus | reverse complement strand
CAAGAGAAAAATTAGCTAGCTAGCTATCAAATGTCTTTTTTCTCATAGAAAATTATATCGTTTTGAGCTGACACTTGACGGGAGGGAGTGTAACTTAAAATGAAATTTGAAAACCTATTATTTGATATAAAGATATTAGGAGTAGGTTATGTTGATAACACGACATTTACCTGAAAACAATTTATCTCAGGACGTAAAATAAACTATCACCGGAATCTGAGCATTAGCACGCGTCATCGCATCACACCGTCATACCTCTCAACTTTTTCTTCCTTCATTGGAGTAATGCGAAAAATATGTCGGTCGGTGGAAAAGGGGGTCGGAGTTGCCGTCCGTCATAAATCAAAGGCATACTGCCCTCCGCCAGAATCGACGCTGGGCGGAGCGTTTTCATGACCGGGATATTACAGCGAGATCCAGACAGAGCTTTTCAAATACAATGCCAACTATTGTGAAGTGAAATGAATGGAACATTTTTAAGTGAAAATCCAATTCGTCTTATAAGTATACTCAAAGATCCTAGTTCTCTTGGAGGTAAATGATATTTATAAATGATACACGCAAATTATCATAAAACCACAGAGAGTCACTATTGTATCGTTTTATGAAACAACACTACCCACCAGCCCAGCTATATAGGGTAGAAATATGGCCTAGATTACTTACTGATAGAAGAACTTTCTATGGATGAAAGAATTTTTAAAATCAGTTCTGTAGTTTTTGAGTGTAATCAGAAGAAACAAACAATCAAATCTTTTAAAAAAAAATAAGTAAAAAAGATGTAACACTTTAACTACACGAAATAAGTAAACTTAATAGGTGTACCGTACTGATGAAAGCTGATGTTTACTTAATGCGTTTAGAGCAGTAGTAGTTTTTAGTGCTTACAAACCTACGCGAAAAAAATCTGAACACGATGAATAAGTCAAGAACACAACTAAATTTTTTCTGTTAAGAAATCCTGTGGTACCGGTACTGGAAGGTACTACTTATGTTACTCAGCATACCAAAGAGAAGTGTGCTAGTAAGAAAATATAGTTCACTTTATACACATTACTTACTTAATTCAAAGAAAAAACAGAAGGTATGGTAGCTAATATTTTTACGTAGTGTGCGACGTCTATCTTAGGTTTACCAAAAGCGCCATCACGAATTCCACGTACATCCTGTTAACTCCGCTATAAAATAAACTCTTGTTTATAAACCGAAAAATACAGCCTCGAACTCCACATATTTTCCTTCGTGTTCACACCGCACACCGTCTTTAAATATACCAGTTTAAGGTGACCTTTCTTGGGTCTTGTTTTCTTGCCTTTAGTGTAGAATTTTCTGGAGCGATTATAGGGGTGAATGGATCAAAAAGAATTGGCTGAATATCAGCAAAGCAGTACCATAAGTAACCATCCAACACCCCCGCATACTCAGAATAAATTTTCAATACTCTTGAATACGGATCGTTAGTTCTTTTCAAGGGTTTTCATGTTTACGCACAGGGCTTATCTTTAGGACGGGAAGGCTCGTATAATATGGGAGTTGTGGGGATGTGCGCTTAGAAGTTTACCCTTAATGTATATTTAATACTTTATTTAGAAGGTATTTGAGGTGCCTCAGTGATGACAAAGTGATTGATTTATCTGTTACGAGTTATGCGTTCTGAATATCATTAGGAGTTATACGTATATTTAAAATTTTCCGCGTTTATAAAATATTTGTAAGTAAATTGTCAGCACAGGAATATATTACAAGCGAAAGGTCGGTTAACAGTTATAAATCAATATAAGTTTGTGTGTTATGCGTACCAACTACCTATTGTGACTAAAAATTTGATGAGTTATTCTCCATACCACGGTAAGTTTCATGGTAAAGGGAGAGACTTTTTATGTTTTTCGAAAAACTGTAATGTACATTATCCCATTTCTGCAAGACTCATAATAAAACCTAAAACTTTTTTCTCTACGGGATTTTATCGCATGTTAGGTTAGGTTAGTATTTTAAACTTCTAATAATATAAGAACTTCTATTGAACAAAGAAATTTCGTATGCCGAAGCCATATCAATTTTGAACAAATCAAATATATTGATAGAGTACAAAGTAAATTGTTGGAGTTCGGCTCATATAACTCGCTTACGTGAACTCCTATACCCTTAAAACCACAAACTCTGCTATCAATTCAAGCTAGCCCATCCGTGCTTCCGAACAATCAACAAAACCATAACCCCTCGTTACGGCCAAGCTAAATTAATCTTAATGATCTTCGCTTAGTGTTCATAATTGAGTGATATGTTTGTGTCACTTATAACATTTCGTCGGTCTGAGTTAAAATTCTGCATTGTGCATTATTTGCTGGCTACGCTAACGTTTTGTTCTGATTTGAATTATACCGCTGCACAGAAATTGCATGTGTTGCGTTTCCTCTTATGCAATAATTTACATCATATTTTTGCTGTTTTTGTTGTATGGAGGACAACTCATAGTGATACACGCTAAATTTTATTTAATTAAATTAAGTCAAAAGTACATATGTGGCCTAGTGGCATAGGCCCTGACTTACGTACTGTAATCGCATGTTAGAACCCAGGGAGGCGCTTTACTTTGTTGTAAGTTAATTCATTGCCACTGCTCTAAAAACGGTGAAGGAAAACATCTTGAGGAAACAGGCATGTCTTAAAACCAAATTCGAACACATGTGACATCTACCAACCCGCACTGGGCCAGCTTCCCTTCTCTTGGAAAGGTCTATGTCCCTGTAGAAACTGCTGGGCAAATATACTAAAAGTTGATTTACTTAAAATCTTATGATTGTGTTAGTTTTACGTTTACAGAGTGTATAGTCATGCAAATTTAACTGTCTATCTTAGCAATCTCTGCCTATTATTTGACAACAATAGGAACACATTGAATCGATACCCTCAATCTGCCAATGTTACATAGACATGTATTATCGGTAGAGTATAGAACTATTGTCTTCTCTACGATGTACAGGTTGCAGAGATATCTGCAAATAATTATCAAATAGAGCTACGCAAACTGTCTCACGTCTATATTCTCGTCTAGTCTGAAAGTTCAGTGATAATTCATAATGTATTAACGAAACAAAACTGTTGCATATAAGATAGATGTGATACTTAAAAAAGTTTGTGGTTAATCAACATATTTAACAAGCTTCATAAATGTAAAAAAAAAACATAATTAAATAAAATGCCATCTACTCCGAGGATGGGAAGGGGAGGAGGCTGATGTCACTCCTCTTTTCCTACCCATCCTTTTTTTAGGATAGGATGGAAAGAGGAAGAGGATTGGACGGGGGAGAGAATGAATAGGAGAAAGAAAAATCCTTTTTAACCCCTTCTCTGTCTATTAAAGGTAGGCAACTCATCTGCAACTCATTTGCTTGTTGCGGATGTCTATGTGAAACGGTCACATAACATCAGGCGACCCCCTCGCTGGTTTGCCATCTTCTTCCATAAAAAATCTACTTAATATATAAACAAACATTTACGATCCTATCCAAGAGGGGTATGTAAGACGAAATACTTAGTCAGTACAACTCGTAGGATGAGAAACAACGTGTGGCATGTTGTCTTTGTCAAAAAGTCTAAAAAATTCATCATATTCTTTATCACTTTGCAGAGTATTAACGAGTATTACCATTAAGATACTAAGACGAGAGCTCTGTAAGTGATGTTCAACCATTTAAACACAATCCTATTAGATCAGTAGAGCGAAAATCGCTTGCACAAAACTACATCTCCCCTCGCGTGCTGCACGAAATCAGCACTAAACGTTAAGCGATTCCAGCACAGATTTACACACAGCAAGGTTATATACGCCATAGTCTGTACATTTGAAGAAATTAATTTTAAGAATGTTCATTCGTGAGTGCGACATAACTTCGTTACATTATCTTGAGTTTCCAAACCACTGGCCAGAGTAACCATTTTCGAAAGACCTACGTAGTACACGTTTATTTTCTGTTAAAACTCCAACATGAAAGATCTACCTTCGTTGGTTATGTATTAAGGTATCCCCAATTTAGTTGAGACCGTTTCTCTCTTCACTTCAATGTGTAAGTAGGATGAGGGTTATCTTTTCATTGAACAGGTTTTTTCATCACTACTATACTACGACATACTATGTATATTGTCTACGAGAAGTCGACACACTGTTGTGTCGATAAACTTGACTTATTTTGTTGTGGTTAATACACAATTCTCAATTAAGAATTATTTATTTATGAGGAGAATGCGAAGAGGTATAGTAGAATACCTCCACGATCGACGCGACAGCTGCTGCTGGTGCTTCGCCATCGCTTAAGATGTCTGCGAATTATTTATGTTATTAAATTTTTAATTTCCTTGAATACACTTCGATTTACGATTAAGTAATAAATATACAGCGCCATCTATTGATCAAAAGAACTTTCCAGAAGCTTAACGGTAAAATCTAAATTGCACGTAACGTAGAAATTCCCGTGGATACGTGTCCGATATGTCAGGGTGATAAAAAAGCAATTTGTAGCGCATAAAGAAGCGCAGCGTTAACTGTGATCGTGCAGGTGCAGTAAGATAATATACCTACATATAGTATGTACAGAATTATGATGTAAAAATACTAAAGGTACTTTATGTAAAAAGAATCAAGAACTATTTGCATTTTTTATTCTACATCTATACTTAGGTACATGTTCTTTTTGTTGTTCGTCATCGATATATTAAGTTCGGAGCCGTGCCTTAACAATATTGCCTTTTATATTTGCATCGTTATCATTCTTTTATCTTTTAAATTATAATACAACATATATTACATATTCAATTCGATATTATTGTTTGTAGATTCATTAAGAAAGTTTTTTATTCGAAAGTTACCTGTATCATAAAGTATACTGAGTTAATTATGTCTGAGAAGTTTATTAACATTCATTAGCACACTCAAAAGTTTTAAATCTTAAGAGATTCTAATGACGGTTATAGAAATGTCTCTTAAGAAAATCTCGCCACGTTAAAATGCGGATGGGAAATTATCTCTTATCCGTTGGACGCCGCCAGACTCTTCCGACTTGCGTACCTAACAGACGTATCGTGTTTTTTCGAGATATTTCTTCTTTATTCATCATTGCTAGACTCCATAAGTTTCAGATGTTCAATCATTAATAAACGTATTATTTCAGTAAAATAAAATAAACTTAAATATAATTAAAAGTTATACTGTAAATAATTATTGTTGCTTGCTTCTTCTTTGCATCAAATAATTCTTCTGTTCAGTTGTATTAAAAATTATAAAGGAATAATTTAATTGTTATTAGTATAATTAATCCTTTCTACTCGCAGGATTAATAAGGAGAGCTAAACATTAGTCTTGCTACTTCTATTTGAAGAAAAATTATGAAAATAAAGTGAAACGAAGCGCTGTGAATGATCAACTACCTCGTCACATGTCAATCGCCTTGATGCGCCCATCAGCGCACAACGCACCTGCTTCTATTGTTATTTTTTGATACCCTCTTTTTTCTCTCAATCATTTAAGGCACGTTTTGTAGAAATATTTTTATATTTTTTCTTAAATTCTCAAAAGAAAATCAGTCAGTGGGCAAGGCAAAGGAATGAACAGTTGTTTTATTCATCTTTGTTCATCGTGTTAACTCTGCTGCAGTTTATACTTTAATAGATAAATAAATTCAAAATGACTCGCGCATGTCATCTTTACTTTTAAAAAATTCAAAAAAATACGGAAAAATATGGAATTTAATATGAAAAACATATTACCGGGAAAGGTATCGAATGAAATTGTTCGCTTAAGTTTTTTTATACGATTATAACGTAGGTCTTCAAGTTAATACGCTTCACCTATGCTAAGCGCTTTACCATCTAAGAGTATGTCGCACCTAAATAAGTTGGAATTAAGGTCAAGACTTAACGCAACTTACTTTCAATAAAACGACGAAGATGAAAGAAGATGTTTTTCTTATATTTAATATTTTATTCTGCTATTTCTCAAATAATTTTATCTAGCTAAGCAGCTTATGCGAATTAAAAATATGAAGGCTAACCTCATAGAATTATCTCTGTAAGAATTCAACAAGTAACCGTTGTAAAGATTAATTTGTTATTACGACTGCCTATTGAGCCATCGACACATTCATTAAATATGGATAGCCTGTATTAATGTAAATTCTAAGTGGTGCGCGGACGTATCGAGATAAATCAAACCCGGAATTAATTTTGGTATATTGCTACATGAATACTAATGAGCCGAGGCCAGCTCAGGCATGCGTGTGCCACTAATGATTGTTAATATTGTTAATAACTTAACAATGACAGCAAGCCCATGAGACAATTCAGTTTGTACTATCATCTCGGTGAATATGTAGTCTTCTGTTAAAGAAAATTGGTTCCTAAAACAGCCTTTTTTTTAAATCTACGACATATATATGTCACATCATGCTCTTTCCGCCTTTACCCAGTAAAACATTGTAGAATTGATTAAGCTTGCGAAGGTTTTCAGCGATTGATAAATTAATGTAAAATTATGACACACAGAAGTATAATTAACTATAGGAAAAAAATGAAAATAAGTTTCAATATTTTACAAACGTTGTTAGTTTCCGTTGTTTCATTTTTGTGATTCGATGATTGAAATTAACACAAGGTTCTCTTTGTTCATATAAAAGTAGGATCCATCGCGTGCGGAGCGTGCGTGCTGCAAACAAATACATTACGCGTACAGGCATCTGAGGGACTTACCGGATTAGCATATTGATTGTTTGCAGACGTGTCCGAGCGCAACCATTGTAGGAGGAAGGCTCTTGTCGCTAATAGCGCGCAAAACAACAATTCTTCCTTACATCTTCTCGCATTTCTTAACAATTACTATTGGTATTAGTTTAACGGATTATTCAATCAATAGTTAATTGTCTTAAAACTAAAAAAAAAACGCGCTTAGTCCCATTACATGTAGTATCCATTGTTATTAATTTTTTACACCTAGATGGCGTTATCCTCAATCTTAAATCGCAAATCCTTAAGATCCTGTTAAAGATAATGAAACAAACTATTTAAATGATTGCATTGTCATTGGTCCCTAACAAGTGCGGCTCTTTACTGTTTCAAATTAATCCGACGTTTTGTTCAAAATCACCTTCATACAAACAAATATACAAGCGTTCACATCAAGCTAATAAAAAGCATCTTATTTTGTAATAAAATTCACTACTATGTAGTATAAATATAAATATTTAGTTCCATATATAAATATTTAATGATTTTAACAGTGGTAGAGCCCACAACAACATCTGTTTACACGAATGGGCCGGCTCGACCGGTGAAATAGCCAGATCTCACAGACGCATGTCTTCTGTGGAGTCGTGGTATTTCAACGGCTGAAGTTGAAGTAAAAGTATTCTGCGCTTCGTCTCATGAGTGACATGTCAGAGGCCAAATTCTAGTCCTCTTCCCCCTTCTATCCTCTTCCAATAAGTATTGGATGGGAAGGGAAAAGGATTTAACGTGAGAAGGGATTGATAGGGAAAGGAAATATCCCGTTTCCTGTTTATTACCTCATAAAAGGTATATACCTCATTAAAGGTTGGCATCTGTAATTCATTAGGTTGTTGCAGATGCTACACTAACTGCTATAGACTAAAAAAAAATAAGAAATGTCTGGTGTACGGCTAAGATAATAAGGACTGTATGAATGCACCTTAATTAGCATTGTAGTAAACAGGCAGTCCACACAGTAGACAGTAGGTAGTTAAGGCTGGCATAGTTAATCTAGCCCGCTGATTGCATTATGCTGTCCCCTAAGCATAAATCATTTTTATTGCATTTCGTGTACGTATTTACGACTTTCATACATAATTTTTAATTTCTATGCAGTTGATAAAGGTAATTAAACACTAATTCTATTAATTTTAATTCTGTCACTAATAACTTTTGTCTAGACATTCTCATTATCAAACATATAGGCTTCCGTTATATTTTTAAATTAAACTTTTATAATTGGAAAGAAAGGTGAATGATTGGGAAAAATAACCCTGAACTGTTTGCTCCCTAAAAATACAATAAAATAATGAAATCTATAATTTATTAAACCTAAAAAACTTGTATATTTTTACCTGTAATTATAAAAAGTACCAAACAGGTGGGAAATTAAAAAGAATAAAAATAGGGTCGTATCTAAAATAACCGTAGGGAAACAAAATGTTAAGTTTAATAGATAGAACGTTTGGATTAACTAATGAACTCGTAGTCTTCAATGGTCTGTAAATGAAATCATAATGTTAATGCGTGCGTTGTTTTGATTAATATTCATGTTACAAACTACTTAATCAATTACGGATTTGGTACGCTACATTAAATGTTCGCAAGCCACTTACTGGGATCCATTAATAAATTCGATTGTTGCATAATTAACGTTGATCCGAACAATGTATTAATGGTGTCTTTGTGATGACAAACAATCTTAATTACTGATAAAATAAATAATTCGTTAAATATAAAAAGATATACATAACTATTATTCCCTATTACTATATTAGTTATCCATTTATTACTTTAAATCGGCAACTTCGATAAATGGTTCTTGTTAAATGAACAATGTTTATTCACAATTGTGCTTGCGGATGACATGACAAACGTAGCGTGAATGATGGGTTAGGGTGGACGCGTCTATGCGGACGGACGTCTGTCAGTTGCAACGGTCATTTCAAATTTATAAAATTGTACTTTATCATTTTTTATTACTGAAGATATTTATAATATTGGTATTTATTTTCTCAAACATATGAATAAATTATTTTTTCATGATAGACGACGGTTATTAGTTTGCTGGTCCGGATAGTTCCGGCTCGAAGGACCAAACTGTTAGACTTATTTATTCACGGAAATTACAATATTTATGTACAACAAGTAGTTAGCGCTCTAACGCATTGGTTTAAGTATGTGTGTCTTGTTCCTCCGCACTGCCGCACTTTTTTTTCCATCTATTGCCATTGTGACAGTATAGTACCTCAAAAAGAGAAGAGGTACTTTTTAATAACATAAGGAAAAATAAATTGTGTAGAACTTTATTTATTGATATCGTATGTTCGTATGTATGTAAACAGACTGTGCAGTGCAATAACTCAGGCGTACCAACACAATTAGTTTAGGTGATAACGCATGGTGTTTTTTTCTGATCCATAGCTGTTGTGATTGCATTGACGATAGTTCAGTTAGAATCACTTTGTTTTTTTATTTAGTAATAGAATAAAGTTTTCATTGCATGTGGATAGATAGTGAAAATGCTTTTGCATATTGTCGTTCAATATTCAAAACTAAAAATGTTTTTCAATTCAATACTTATCGTTTTTTCAAACTTAAACTGATTGTTTAAGTTTAGATCAAGCGCCATCTCGTGGTCTATCGATTAAAATTCTAATTAAATTGATTTATTTTAAAAAGTTGCCGTATTCTATACTAATATTATAAAGAGGATAGATTTGATTGTTGGTTTGTTCCGGATAAACTCAAAAACTACTGAATCAATTTTAAATATTCTTTAACGACTAGGGAGGTCTTTTATCAGCGACTAGGCTATTTTTTAAAATATCTATCAATTTATCCAAGCGCAGCCGGGGCGAATAGCTAGGCTACGTTTTTTTTTTTATTTTTTGGATTAATTTAAAATCGCATTTCTGACATCAACGTCGCATAATCCAGTTACATCGATGTGAACATTTTTTATTTACATTTGTCGCGTGCAGCTGCTGTTTGTAATCCAAGTATAATTGAGAGTTATGTAAATTTGTTCTCGCGGTTTACCGATGTGCGTTGGGTAAAAAAAAAACGTTTTGGGGCTGGCGGATATGGTAAGCATATCTTTGGACATACGTACTGTCAATTATAAAAATAAATCTTATTTAATAGTTTAAAAAAATAACTTCTAAAGTACTTCGTAATAAGATAGATAAAGTTTTCGCTATCATCTTACCACGTAACTTGAAGGTCCTTAGATCTAGCCTTTACACCGTCCTCAGATCTAGAAAGTCTACTATAACTTATAGTATATAAGTAGTATAGTATATAAGTTATTGTCTATAAGTATATACTTTTGAGTAAATGTTAAATCCCTACCCTTTTCCCTTCCTCTCTGTCCTACCAAAGGGTAGCACTGCAATTCTTCTAATGATTGCAGATGTCTATGGATTTATTCATCTATTTAACATCACGTCAATTGCTTACTGGGATGCCGCCTTTGTCTATTTAAAAATACTCTAAGTGGATTAGAATACACGAGAGCTTGTAACATTAGCAAAATAACAAAAAAAACTGGCAACCCTTAATTTTTTCCATTCCCTGCAACACGTTAGGCCATTGGGTCCGGTGGAACTTGCTACATTAAAATTCCGCTAGCCGGAGATAATTCTTCGCGCTATTACTCGTTGGGGGCGAGCAGGGTCAGGTGTTGTTATTTTTGCTCCGGAAATTGAACGGTCACTTTAATTTTGGTTTGGTTTACGTTACATTGATTTATGGTTCGAGCGCGAGCTCCTATACTGATACGTGTAAAGGGTACTCATAAAACGGTATCGTTTAATTTTTACCGCATAGTTTGGTGTGTAATACAAAAGTATGGTAAAAAAGATTATACTTACTTAAGTATGGTATAAATATTATAATAAATTATTATCTGGAAACCAATATGCTCAGTGTATTTTAAAAAAACAACGATAAGTATCTTCGGGATAACAGTCAAATATAAATTTTAGTATAAACTTCTTAGTATTAAAAGAAATGTATAAAGATGTCTCCAACCTAACGCATGCGGTGTTGTTTTTACAGATAAATAAGACGATAAATTATCGAATATGTATCAAGAAAGAGAAGAATTACGTAGAAGTTCTAGATTGTACTTATTAATATATAAAACGATGGAATATAAGTTCTGTCAAACAGCCCGGAATTAGCCAGCCTCTGTTTGAAGTCAGTCGGGCCGCTGCCGAGCCCTTGGTCGCTTTGTATCAAAGACTTGTGATTACTCTTTCCCTGCTGGTCATCCAAAAGCCAA
Source organism: Papilio glaucus (assembly GCA_000931545.1). Classification (NCBI taxonomy): domain Eukaryota; kingdom Metazoa; phylum Arthropoda; class Insecta; order Lepidoptera; family Papilionidae; genus Papilio; species Papilio glaucus. Next base: position 33,945 of record JWHW01037986.1, on the reverse strand, counting down.
CAATCGGCATAATGCTTCGCCCAAAGATGTAAGACGGGGACTTGTGATATCTTCCGGGCATCCATGATGATTAGAATCGCGTCACTAAAGACGAATCGCATCATGTGATGGTGGAAAATAGATTGTAGAATAATAACCAATTTTTTTCTAATTAAATCTATGACGGTAAATTATTATTTAGACCAATTTTATGTGAACGTTAAAATAATTGGTACATATTACCATCTATCGAAATGTGTAAACGTTAATACATTGCGCAAATTATCTATTGCGATGTATATTTGTAATAATTGTAATATTTTACGCACACATTATCGCCACAATTGTATTAAGTTGCATATAGATGGCGTTGTAATCAATGTCTTTTTTTGATTATGTAATACTTATATAGAAATATTTTTCAAACCCTGTGCAACCTAGCCCAAAGTTAAGAAATAATAATGCTATATTATTATTACGTAAATTGTCTAATAATTAACATAGTGAATACCTATAAATAGTTTTAATTTTCAATGATTCATTTAAAAAGTAACATTATACTATGAGTAAAATAAATGTTATGGATAAAATTGATACATGTATTAGAATTACTGTATTATTTTCAAAAAATTAGTTATTCATTTATTGTATAACGTTTACTTATTAGAATGCTTAATTTCATCCGCCTTTACAAGAGCAGAGTGGCGCAGTGGAAGCGTGCTGGGCCCATAACCCAGAGGTCCGTGGATCGAAACCACGCTCTGCTAGGTTTCTTTTTGTTGATCTTTCTTTAATTGTCTAACTTTACAAATGAAAAATTTAAAACATTAGCATATTTTATGTTGCTGTTCCAGACAATTTATTTTTATGCAACTAAGAGTAACGATGTTACCTAATGTTTAATTCGTTGATATTGCCAACGTATATATGTTTATACCAGAGAAACTAGAAACAAATTTCATACATATATTTGGAAGATTTAAAAAATTAATTGGAGATATTCTCTGTTGTTTAAAATATTATCACCGTATTCATTGATTATTGTACAATATTTGTTTGTTTTTTACAAATAATGTATTTGGTAGATTTAAAGATTAGTTTAATAATCTATTATTTATTGGTTATTAGTTAAATATTAATTATTTTGATATTTATGCAAAACTTTTCAGCAAATATAAAAATCAATCGACCGAGGTTATCAATTTATATTAGAAAAATTGTGGAGGGTTAGGATTATACATGCTGTTCCGTTTTTCTATACAAGTAAATGTCGGTACAAATACAACATCACGGTGGACCTATTAAAATACTATCACAGTATTTTAAGCTGTCCTCGGTGATTGAAGTAAACGGCTTAATAGCTTCTCTAGTAGCTAATTGGACTCCCGTACACCGCTAGTGCCGCCCACTTGAAATATGGACACCCGGTAAAACTGTAGCGTATGGTGTCAGTGAAGTGCTGATTGGTATTAAAGATGTCATTATTTTTAATTTTATTACAAATCTGAATAAAACAATTAAAAACTAAGTTTGGTGGCTTAACGAAAAATTACAATTCAAATAGTTATCAGTTCACACCATAAATAAAACAGTAAATAAACAATGAAAATTATAGTTAGTATTTACGTACGTACTGGATAGTATTTGACCGCCAGTCACTTTGGTAAAACTTATAAGAAAATCAATTATATTTATATACGATCGCGACGAAGGGACAGAGAAATCAAACAACGTATTGTGCGCTCTGTGACAATCGGACGACTTTGGCGGTACGTACACAGCTTGACTGTGTACGCAACTAATGCCAAAATTACTTTATTTAAAAAAAAAAATCTTAACGGTCTTACATGTACCCTTTCAATGCCTTTGCGGAACAATGCAGATAATTAATATTATAGGCAAAATTAGAACAGGTAAAAATATCGATACAAAATTAAATAAAATTAGACATTTAAATGCGTAACAATATTATTGTGATAAAATGTACCTCGCGCTACGCTTATACCTTAAGCGGCCGCAATGATTTTAGATGCATTACGTTGGGCACTTCCAACCTTCTTATCTCTGAGACCCGAACAGTTAAATAACTCGCTGAACAAGTAAAACATTTTAAAATACATACCTTATCCTAGAAATAGTATACTTTACTAAATTAAATTGTCGAGCTTGTTTGACGACGATGTGAAGGCCACCACGTATTTATAATAGGAGCGTTGCACATGCCATTGATGATGCGATTTTAGAATAGTCCACTTCCTTTTGAATTAAGCATCGCTTTCATGAGTATTATGCGAGGGAAGCTCATAGAAATGCCCCTCCAGTGGCCACGTCATGAGAAGACCGGTGGTACAGCTTACTAGGAAATAGCAAAACTAGGATCAGGACGGCCGCGAATAAGGCGAGTGAAGGTCAACAAAAAGGACTTTGCTAAGGAAAATTTGGACTCAGGGCGTCCAGAACCGCTGTCGTTGAAGAAGAGAGATTACGAGGGTCGAACCCAAATAAAAATTGTGAAAAGGCCTGTTGAAGAAGAAAAAGATGTATAACTAACTACTCTGAGTTTGAGTACTTTGAAACTTCTGTTCCATTTCTGGTTTAATATCATAGCCTAAAAGTTATTACATTGAAAAAATTAAGAAGGAGTCAAATAATCAAATGAAACACCTGGTGTGGTGGTAACAATTAAATAGGTATATAGACGTTTCTACTGAGCTGTCTGCTGTCGTTTTGGTACATTATTTTTAAATGTGAATTGATATATATTGATTGAATAGATTGAACTAGTTCAAAACATATGTTTTTAAAAGAACTTGAAAACCATGACCTTAATATTCTTGAGCGTATAATGCGAAGTAGGATATAATTTACAACAGCACTGCCGCTACTTTAACTAGGACCTTGACGACGTTTTTAAATTCAAAAATCCTTTGATGTTATTACTTTAGCGTTCATTTGAATTGAGGGTCAAGTTAGACTAGACGTTACAGCTGCGGTAAAGGGTGAAATTAAGAATTTCACTGAACGTGCCGTTGCTAAGCTATTACGGAATCGCAAATAAGCTGTCACGACTCCAGTTTAAAATATTGACGAAAGAAAATTGATATTTTAATGAGTTCTCATTGATACTTTTCGTTGGCAGGAGATAAATGGGAATAATTTTCATTTTCATTCAATGAAAAATATTTTCCGAGAGTGATTTAACAAGATAAAATGATTCAATCAGAATTACTCAACAATAATGGTTATTATTTTATTAATGGTTATTACTGTGGGTCCAAAATAACTCTACCCAAAGCAGTTTTGAAGAAATAATGTTTTCTTGGGAAGTTACTAACCCGTAACTGTTCTGAATCAATTCGCAATAGGCCATTCGTCAATAGCAAAAGCCAAAAAAAAAAACAAAATTCATCTTCATACATTTTAGTTTTAACAAAGCTCTTTTTTATTTCATAGTGTATTTTAGTTCAGTGATTTCTTCTCGTTTTCCCCTCGCACAGATCGCCACAGATGTTGCGAGATTTTGCGTTACTTTTTCACACTAATTGCCATAGACTGTAAAAAGCTTACATGCGCCGGTTTTGGTGAGCGGCCAACCATTGCGCTTATAAAAACAAATTGTCGAGTTAGCTCTTATACTGTTGAATATAAACCCTATTATCGCTTAACTCAACTTATTTGGGATGTATGTTTCGTGGTCACTGTCAAAATAGCTCATATATAGTCATGCGAATTAATAGTATTAATTAAATTAATGGACTGGAATGGGAAGGCACCAGATGCGTTTTTATATACCCGTGTCTAGCCTCTACTTGATTACTGTAATTTAGTAATTTGGGGAAGCCTGGATTTAGGTTTATGAATACCTATATATGTGTACTTTATGTGTATTTGTTTATTAGACAGAACGTATTTAGAACTTATTTACCTTATAATACAAGTTGTTTAAAGTTTATTCATTTACGTTTTTCATTTGTTTCAGGTATTAAAAAACTTATATTATGTATGTTTTCTTCTCAACCAACTCTTCGTGAAAGGTATTATATATAGACTAGAGTTAAAAAAATATATTTATTTAATTATATGAATTCAGCCGGCGCAATCTGCATATACACGTTAACGTTTTTTGTCTATAATTTTTTTGTCATAGACATTTTATTAAATTCCTTACCCTATAGAATATAAAAATCTTTTTTTATTTTAATTTGTCATTATACATTTCTTGACCTACATTTTGTTAAGTGACGTGGACTATACCACATATACGCTACATAACTTAAACTATAACTATTTCTATGAGATACAGTACCAGAGGAACGTGTAAACAAAGATAAGGTCGTGAAATAAATTAGAGATCACTGTCTATCCCATTAGTAGCATAGCGTGGTTCTAACAATACAATGACCAAGGTTAAGATACGTGATTGGGATCGATCGAAATCTTAAGTGTCGGCTTCAAGGTCTGCGAATAAAAACCCTAAAGTAGATCTTTATGAAAAAAAAATACTTGACCAGACTTAGGCATGGCGTTAAAAAACTGTCACTATTCTTAGCATATTTACAAACTAAATGAAGTAAATCCAAACCAATGTCGAATAGCATCCAGTTGATTAGTCTCAAGGTCTCTGCCAATTCACCGCTGTGTGTGGGTGATTTCTCTTTTAATACTCTTTTCGCTATACGTGTTATGTTGTAACGAATCAATGTAAGCTTTGATTACAAGTCGTTAGAATTCAAATTTGGGTAGCAAATTTATAAGATTAGAGTACTTTATAGCATGCAAAGTACTGTGGGCGATAGACCGGTTTGAATAAATTGCTGCGTGCAGTTGCTGAATTTTTGTCGGTGTTATTCAATTCTTAAAATTTTCCATTAACGTAAGAAATTGTTAAGTAATGATACTTTATTTGTAAATATACTTTGAAATATAATATTATCATATCTGTTTTTCGAATGTAATTAATTAATCATTGTTTTATTATTAAAAAGTATAGTAAATTGTAACACATTTTTTCTATTCAAACTAAGTCTCAACATTTAATTGAAAATAGTACAAAAAATTAAAAGTAATCAATTATTTTAGCTACCTTGACCAGATTGTTTAACAAACAATGTAGACTAGCGACCCGGTTCGGCTTCGCACGGGTAGTTTCTCCATACGAACGTTCATCCCCTACTTAAGGTAATCGCGCCAACTGTCAAATGACTGACAGTTATGCCAAAAGCGCTAAGGTTAAAAAATTTAATAAGATCGAGAAGTTTTCTTAAATTTTCCTCGCAACTAGCAAAGAACAAAACAAAAGAACTGGCGTAATCGGTCCAGCCGTTCACGCGTGATGCCGTGCCCAAAGGAAATAGGGATTCATTTTCGCTGATCGTAATAAATTTCATACATATTGAGTTAAACAATTAATTAATTACGACATAAATCCGTACTCACAAATTTACTATCAAAGTCCATCCATGCGTAATGCGGTTGGCGGTTTAGCGGCATTTGGGAGCCATTATGTATGTAACATTAAAGAGTACTGCGTAGCCATTTATTCTGGTAACGGTCCGATATACTGTCCAATAATTTTAGCAAAAATATTTAACATTTCAATATTCAATTTAGTTATTTGTGGTTAATTTTAATGGATATATTGGTTAAAACCTACATATACTTCTTAATACAGATGAAACTGAGCTTCACTAGTGTAAGACGACTACGAATCCATAATACGATTCAATCACATCTCTAATGACATCGTAATTAAAATGAAAAATGTACATCAACAACAGGACACTCATAAGAGAGTTGCAGATCTGTCAACCTTTCTGTCCACAAAGGAGAGAAAAAGAAAAAGGCAGTTAACAATAGTCACGCAACGTCCGCACTCCAATTAGTGAGGTGCCGGAGGCCGAACTCCAACCCTTCTTCTACCCTTTTTTATTAAGAAGGTATGGGAAGGGGAATATCAATCGAAGGGGGAAAGGATAGAAAATAAAAAATATCACATTCCTATCTATTAGTTCCTCTATCTAAAATAAAGGCGACTCATTTGCTTGTTCCTATGGAAAGGTATTCATTTAAATTACCAAGTGAACCACTTTCTCGTTTGCCATCTTCTTTTATAAATAAGCAGGAATGTGGTATGTGAGGTACCTCTCTCCCTCTCTGTCTTTACACTGACTATCAGTAAAAGTATGACCTTAAGAGTACACTTATCATAAACACAGACGATAGTAGAAACGACTTAATGCATAGGTAACAGACTATGCTTAGAATAATTTTGGCCCCTTATTAGCAGCTCATGATTAATGTACGACCAATTTGTCGCCCGCTGCATCAGATCTGAGGCGGTCACGACGGATGAGGCCTGACGTGCTCTATTATCGATAAACTCCCCGGATTATAATTCACAAAATGTTCTGTTATAAATTGGTTTACTGCGACACGAATCGCCTATCCCGAATCAAGGTATTAACTCGAGAAATATCTTTTAATGAGATATAAAATAAATAGAGATGTGCTTGTTAACGTTATTGGTCACGATATTATCTTTATCTAACTTCAAGTTAACTCCCATCAAACGGCTGATTTCATAACTTTTTTGGAGTTTAAGTCAATGGATAGACTCAATTGGGCATAGTTTGTGGTGCTGAAATTTTGATATTTTCAATTGATTTCTATTTTTAAAATTTAAATAATGATCGTGGCACATTTAGTCATTAATTTTTATAAAAAATTATTTATTGAACCCGCTAATAGCTTACACGGCTTTGATGTTCAGAAAAGATAACGTACGCTTGCTTCGCTTGTAACTTTTAGTCCAGCCGCCTCTAAAACGAACAAAGCAAAAATTTGTAATTTTTACTTCATTCATTGACATATATTGTATTCGTTATACCGATTACCTTTCCTATTTGAAATCCAGGAGGCTCGATATCTAGATAGCTATGTATCTTATAGTTTTAAATAATAAAAGAAAGTAAGTTTTCTATTTACTTAACATTCAAGATGTTGGGTAAAATTTATACAAGTAATGTAGCATTCGTAAACCACTAAGGGTTGTTAAGTACTTTTTAGTCCTGAAATATCACAACAAGCCACTCAAAATATACCAAATAATAAAAGAATTATAATGTAACATTCACAAAGTTGTGTCGGCTTCAGAAACCGAAGGAAAAAGTTTCAAAACTGCAAACTGCAGTAAACTGTCAACTGTTTTTAAAGGAGATCCATTTAAAACCTAACACAACTTCGCACGTCCGCACTCGAATCATATAACCAATCCGTCGTAGCTAGACGTAGCTACTACGAGCTACGGGGCTACGGCGGGTGCTATAGTAACGGATCAGTCTGAGCCGCGGTCGCGTAGGGCGTAGACGTGTGCTACGTCGCCGCGATATTTGTTTCCGCCGCGCGTATTTTCAAATATTTACTTTATTCAAAAGCCGGATTTTAATTAATGCCGAGTTTTTTGACGACCGATGCGCAAGTGGAAGAAATCTTTGTGTGCTCTCTTTTACTACTTCGTGATTTTTTTTGAGTGTTTACATTTTTTTTCACGTGTACTTTAATTAAGTGTTAGTGTGTGTGCGTTGCAGGTCTAAAACGTTTACTTTAATTTCCTAAATAAGAATTACAGAACACTTATTTTTATTAGTCGCATGTGAGTCGTTATCAAGGAGTTTCAGTTCCCAGGTATATGTTTCAATTGGAGTGCTTTAGTTTTACTGGTAGTTAAACTAAATTAACCCATCAGATACAGTTCGCTATCTCGGTCACCTGCCTATCTTCTCCGAGGCACTTTCTATTGTGACTGTCGGTCGATGACCCATTTCAAATCTTATCTTTGGCTTCTGAGGCATAATGGTTGATGTCAGTAATGAGTTTACTCCGTGTTTAGTTGATTTAATATATGATAAGAAAAAGGTTTAATATTTAATATTTTTGCAATTACTTGGTACATACTCATATATAAAAAGTATATATTTGTATAACTAGTGTTTTTATTTGTAATCCTGTGATGGAAAAACATTAACAATGGAATTGTTAAACAAATAATGTCGTTATCGTCGGAACAAAGATCTCCTGAATATTTTGGTTTATAATAAAACTATTTGATTAATTTGAACAGGTGTAAGTAATAACAGGTTATCGGAATTTTTAATTATCATTTTCATTCAGTGACAAAGATTTGTATTATTTTATATACAAAGGTGCTGATATTATTTTCTGAAAGGATGAGTAACTAAATTATTAAACAAAATAAAAAATTAAATAAAAGAACACAACAATTATTCCCAAGGAGGGTTGGCGTCAGGCAGGCGGCCGGCCGTAAAAACTATAGCCAAAACCTATACAGTATGGACTACAATCATGCTGTGCCGACCCCACAAGAGTGGGAAAAGGTCCAGGAGATGATGATGATTCAGTGACAAAGATCACATATGATCACTTGATTCAGTGCAAAAAATATATTGTCACTTTCCCTCGTTTTTGCTAGCATAATCTTAAAAGATCAATTCGTCTGATTGATATATAATATTAACGTACAGCAAAAACTACTGGGCCTAGAGACTTGAAATTTTGCACAGAGACTTCTGTTTTTACTTAGACGAGCACCAAAAGGGATTTTTCTAAATTCGTCCGCTAAAGGAAGAAACTACCCGTGCAAAATC
>JWHW01037986.1:10504-25290 GCA_000931545.1 Papilio glaucus | reverse complement strand
TACAAGCATTCCTTTGACGTAACCTTGTACTATGTCGGTCTCAGACTGAATTATCAACCTACGTACGCCTACGAGCCCCCGCGCGCCGCCAAAGTACGCCAGCGGATATTAAACCTTTAACAACACCCATTGAAGCGTTGTGCACGATTGACAGGACAGTGTTATTAAAAGACGTATTGTGATACCAGTATTAATACGAGAATGTAAAAATGTTATGTTTTAAATTGAATAGTATGTTACTTTTCTAAAACATAGTTTTATACCTACCTTTATTAGAGAGACGACGTTCATAAATTTACTTTAAATGATTAGTTACCGGTGTATTTCATTTATTAATGTTGTCTTAAAAATGTTAAAAAAGATATCAAAATTTTTAACGCAGTTGTTAAATGATATAAGCATATGTTAATACGTTGAGTAATACAATTATTTTGACGTAAGAGCGCGCACGGGGCTACAATTACGCGGAAATGAAACTGAATAATAACAATTGTAGGGACGAGTTTAATTGCTGCGGTCGGAAGCTGCTTTATGTCCACCATAAATGAATTTCCAAAGCGCTTTAATACAGTACCATATATCCTCTTCACGGTCAATTATCTGACGGTGGTAACTATTAAGTGAATGGCCTGATTTGACCAGAGAAGTGCCAAGAACAGAGACGCGTAGAGGTACTGGCGATACCACTGATAAGTGAGGTGACGCAGACTACTTATCCTTCCCATCCCTCTCATAACTACAATTCGGCCTCGTTGTCGTTTCATCCAATATTCGTCCACTGCTGAACGTAGGCCAGCCTCAGTGATCCTCCACAAATATTGATCTCATTTTCATCCAGTGGGCTCCTGCAACTTTGACCATATCAACGGTCTATCGTGTGGGAGGCCTACCTCCGCTGCGCCGACCTGTACGTAACTATGATTAATTGTTGGTAAACTTTTTGTCCCAATTGTGTATATTGTTACTTTCTACAATAAAAGAATTAAACAAAGACTTTAGATTATAAATCTAAAGTCTTTGTTCAAGTTAGCGAGTAATAGGTTTTTTTAAAAGACATTTATGCATAACAATTTAAGGTAGTTCCAAATATTGATCAATACTTTGTACATATAGCAGTTAAGGTTAGATTTATTATTTTAGTTATAAGATAGTATGTATTTGTATAGTCTTAAAAGTGTGAATTACAATGCTCGTGCGCCCGGAACAGCTCCCGTCTTTTATTTTCAAAAATCTAAGGGATTAGTCCCCAACAGTCTTTATATTTCGTACCCTCAAAGAGTTGTTAGAGATTACGTATTACAAATCTTCTTATGACTGTTTAGATTTAAGTATTGTGTCATTATTATCAACACTTGATGTATGATTATTTGTTTATATATGTATTCAATGACTTTTCTTGTATTGCGATTATTGTTTGATGATATCATATCATACAATGTTTTGTTCATTGTTTCATCATTGGTTATATTTTGTAAACATTTCCTTTCTCTTAAATAATTGAGAGTCAAACGCCGACCACATTTTCTAGTCCGTCTACTAAATGTCTTTTGTAGTAGACATTGCTTCATGGTTGTTGCATGAATTGAACCGATAAATTGGTTTGTTTAGATCAGTCAATAAAGCCGTGTTTCGTAAAATTCTTCGTTGAGTAAGTATTTTTATGTATTAAATCTTCAGAATTAGTAGAAATCCAATAAGGTTAGCATTAACTACGTCATGTTTTTAAGATTTTCTAATTAATAAAGTTTATGTGTTGGTGAAGGTGAGGCCGGGGCGGGTTGCTAGTAGGATATTGCCTCGAAAAGACTTGAATATTTTTTCCACTTTTAAAGTATTGTGATTGCGTCTATTATCATACGTTTCCAAATTGAATATAAAACGAAGGTCCGGAGATATAAGTTTTCTAAACAGCCATTCATTGAACGTTCGCAACTGGCGAGCAAAGTCGAGGCTTCCCTCGCCATTCTTTGTCCGACCGCTTCTTTGTAAATTTTGTATTTTCGTCAAATGATAACCAAACATTTCTGTACATTCATTGCGATATAGCTAAAGGCTCTATTGTTAGAGGTGTCTTTGTTTTGTACAGAAACGGGAGCTTAAACATGATTGAATTGTTTTGGTTTCCTCTTGATAATAAATTGTGTTCTGAAGCGACTTTGAACGAGTTCGCGGAGGGTTCCTGGACAAAGCGGCTTAACAGCGTCTTATTACCTTAATTTCGAACAGAGTCGTTATTTCGAATTATTTAATGCGAAAATAACGAGTTTATAGATACAATATAAATATTCACAAGATAACAGGTAAGAATAATAAGCATATTTTTAGAGTAAAAACTTCTTTAGCCCCGTTAGACGATATTTTCTAGGTGAATGTTATAAGTTCTCGTGAAAATATCATGTTGCTGACGCATGACGCGCCAACATGCGCGACATGCGTCAGCAACATGTTCTTTTTTTAATTAATTTTTCATGCATTCAATTTTGATTATTTATTTATTTTTGAACTAATGTCGCGCCTTCCTACCTGTTTTGAGTTTTCACTTCTGTCGGCAGTCCATATGACTGCCTGTGTTTATTTTTATTACCCGACTTACAGGAGTAATGATTTTTGCGGGTATGTATGTTTGTATGTCCGTTCCATTACGACCTCTTGTAACTTAAACGGCACTACCGATTTTGAGAGTGAGGCGTCGTTCGAATTTTTCCGCGGAGTGTCATAGGGTCGGGCTTATTCTTTTTTTAAATGAACTATTTAGCTTATATCCGAATAATATATAGAGGGGTATTATAAAATAACACTTATGTTGTTATTTATGGCCTCAAAACTTTTATTAAAAGCTTGGAATTTCATAGAAGAATACCTTTTTTGTTTTAGCTATTAGATCTTGTTGGAGTACTGAAATTAGAAAATAGCATGTTGATTTTCTCATCATACATTTTGAACGTTAGCGTCTCTATTTTATGAAGGAGGAAAACATGTTACAATTGTATTGTCGCTCGAAGTTTTATCAACAAAAACTATCACCGGAACAAACTCCAACTTTAATCGCTCCGACGCAGATTAATTATTGTTTTTTATACAGAACGCCGCTAAAGTTGGCAGACTGTAATAATGACTGACAAAAAAATCACTTAAAACTTGTGAGTTCTTCAGTGACAAAGGATTGCTTGGAAACTTCGTTTTTTGCGTAAAAGTTGGATGGTAAGTCCTTACACAATATGTAGGTACTATATAAGAACTTCTTAGTAATATTTGTACATTTAGTTTAACGATATTATACTTGCTATATTTTTACCTCATTTAATGATAATGCATGACTTTTTAAATTGATTTTGATTACTTGAATGGATATTTATGAATGACAAAGATATGGTTAATATTAAAATATTTCCTTTAAATTTGAAAATTCTCACAAAAAACCTCTTTTAATCCAACTAGGGTAAACGAAAGGTCAATGTCTATCCAGGTTTTACCAAACTCACTATTTACGTTATTTACTTGATCCTAAGTGTGACAAAAAGCGATCTTGTCACACTGATGACCAAGTTTCGTGCTTTAAATTGACCACAAAATTTTCGCCCAGTGATTGTTTCTCAACCATATGACCGTTTAATCGTGAGTCAAACAATCTTTGTATATTAAAAATATTTCTTATTTTTCTTGACAAGGTAGTAACAAAATTGTTCAATATTTTTCAAATGTTTTCGACTCTATTCTTTACTGCTTTTCATAAAAAACTAGCAAAAAAATAGTACGCGCTATAAACTTGGCGTATTTTATTAAACCGCGAAGGTGACGTTGCTGGCTTTGTATTTTGTGCCGTGAAGTAGCAGGATGAAAACTCCCGGAAAACTCTCAACTTTATAGAAACTTGCTAACATTAATTGCAGCGTGAAGTTTAAGATGCATTTTACAAGCTCACTTTGTATTTATCGCGAACTGCGAAACAGAATCTGAAGTTTCCTTCAGGTGTTTGTTACTTAATTTCAACTTAATATTCCTTTTGAAAATTTTAACTTGTGTAATACTCTGTTCGAAAAGACAAGTTTCTTATACTTCTGTGCAAAACGAATATATATTAAAAGTGTTAAATACAAGGCACCTACATTGTATATATTGTGTTTTACTTCATACTTAAATGCACTGATGTCTTACACCTGTTAGATTATTTTGTCTTCAGTGATGTATTCGTCACTGCTCATAGATTCATAAAACACATAAAATGCCTTATGGTAATGTAACCGTATTTATTCCGATTATTGTGGACATTAATAGGTACCAGTGTCATATATCTTGACTCATCCCATCCCATCCTTATATACCTTTCTCATCCATCTCTTCGTCTATATAAAAGTTTGCAAAGTATCTCTTCAGTTGTTACGGATGTCTTTTGTTAGATGTGGTGACGTCAACTAAACAGCTTCTTCCTTCCCTCCTTTTATTATAGAAACTAGATATGGACCGACCTTCGCTCTGTCATCTGAGTTAAAGTAGAATTGTGCTATTTGGAAGATAATTAGTATTAGAATAATGTCATATAGCAACGTCTCATAGAATTTCAAGGGACCAGAAAGTTATCATCCATTGACAACAATGCAGAGATATCACATGCCACAAGATGGCGCTGCTTTTTTTTTTATAGAATACGAACGAAATGATGATAAGATAGATAGGATAGGATAAATTAAAAGAAACCGTGTCGTACAAAATTTAATCCAAATCTTTAGAGCTACTTCAGCGATAGTCAAAATATACAAAAGTTTCTCGATTTTTTTTATAAGATTTGATAAATATGATATGGCCTGACACAATCGATAAAGACATCCGAGCTCCGGATGCGGTCGGCACATAACATCCTGTCGTCGCATCGCTCCAAACATTCGTTATCGACGTCAGATCGATTAGTAGGCGCGATGCGTGCTCGCGCTGCGGATTGCCACCTTTGTTGTGTAATGACTCTGTTAATAGACGCAACCGACGCCCGCCTTAATAGCAGCTCCATTTAAATTGCGAACAGAACGTTTGTAGCAATTAACGAGTAGCTCACACATACATATATGTATAAATACATACATACATAAATAGAGATTCAAAATACATATATAATGTTCCTATCATAATTCATTAAGAGTTATGTTATAGTGATCGACGGAATATCTATTATGGATATATAAAAATGGACATGTACGTCGTCATCAAAGAGCGATTGTTATTGTGGGTGGTTGCAGCATCGTTCCCATGTATCAATATGGAGCTGCATGTGGATGGTTGTACGGGTGTAAAAGATACGGAGGTTGAAAATGTATTTTCCGATTATATATGTTACTATTATACGTCTACATTATTCTGGATTGATCTAGAACGTTCTCGATTAGGAATCAATAGTTATAAATAACAAGCGAAGCGGGGGTTTGCAGCTTTACATGAACTAAATATTTGTCTGTCTTTCTAACTAAAACAAGCTAATTCAGCACTTAAAAACGCCATTCAAGAAGTTAATTTTTCTAAAATTAAACCCTATTACCTGGATTATAAAACACCTAATGGAATTTTTATATAATTAGAAAGTCTGCGTACTTACTTCCAACGTTATTCATAATTATTAAAGACTCTTCTAACTTTACAATGACCTTACAACTCGAGTCCTTGGAAATCCCAATCAATTAGTTTGATAGCCACTTGATATTTTAATTATTTTTATTATAAATAAGTGTATTGATTGGGTATTCTGTTTTAAAAAAAGGGCTTATTATTTATAAGTATATCATATATAAATCCAACTTCGCGTTTTGTTATTATTTTCATAATGTTGTCATCTATAAAAGCTCTCAGAGATTTATCTTTATAACATTAAATTGAGATCACAACTGTTAGGTGGTTAGTCCCATTACGAAGAAATTTATAAAAAATGAATATGTAGAGTATAATTAATTCCAGAGACAAGTGATTAAAACACGCAGATGTGTCGTTTCCACGGATATAAAACAAATAATAATTTAAACCACACTGATCCATTTAATAACGAAGCTTGTATATGTAATACATATGGAGTTCCATTACTTATTAATGTAACGCGTTCCATCGACGCAGCATGTCACAGGCGACGACTCATGGGTATTGACTTTGCTGTCGAACCGCTGCATCACGCTGATAACGTATAGTACACTAACATATTTATTTTAACATCCTATATTAAAAATACCAGCTTAATATATCTATTAAAATTTCGTTCAACACTAATGATAGCTAATAAGAGTAGCCAATCATTACGACGAGACAAACAAACCCAAATCAACAGAACCAATTTTTATGATTAGTGGGACTTGCATCACGAATGTCAATTATTCATTATTAACTTGATCAAGCTTGGTCTTCCGTCTGTTATGTTTCGAATCCCTGACAATCTGTATACTTCTGAATTCTTACATGTCAAAACAATTCCTAATATTTAAGTCATTTATAGTCATTCTCATTCATAGCATTGTCCTGTCTGGTTGGTTACATTTGTGACCTAAGAAACTCTAAACTCTCACTACCTCTTTGTATTTAAAAGCCTAGAGAACTTATTTTCCTTCAATCTTTATTTGTTATAAACTTATAGTGCAGCAGTTTCCTATGAACAATTATAATGTTGCATTACCTCCTGTTTGATTGAACAGAATAATCTCGTAACAGACGTGGAATTAACAATAACTCTATAATTCAAATTCGACTCGCGTCCCAACTGTCACTCGTTGTTTCTATTTCATTATACGAATAGCATTTGAAATGAATTGTTGTGTTTGTTAGCATAGTACTCAACGTTTTAAGTATATTTCTCTGCACCTGTACTATAACGGGCTGGTTGGCGTCGTTAGTAAAACTTGCTTTTCACGCCGCAGGTCGTGGGTTCGATTCCCACCCATAACAGACATTTGTGTGCATGAACATGTCTGTTTGCCCTGAGTAATTATCTACTTAAGTATGTATTTGCAAAATAAAAGTAGTAATGTAGTATATCAGTTATCTGGTCTCAATAGCACAAGTTCTGCTTAGTTTGGAATCAGATGGCCGTGTGTGAATAATGTCCCAGGATATTATTATTATCATTATATCTATAAAAATTCTTGACCGGACTTAATGAGAACAAGTATGGTTTCCAGACATCATTACATCAGCCAGTTGACCAGATTCTTCGTTCACATTTTCAAAACTAACCAGGTTGTCCGTTGACGGGTGCGTCAAAGTAGCCATCATCTTCATAAATATACAAATTATATTTATACACTATCCCTAAGTTTAGCAGAGAGTATGATTAACACCGCCAGTTGATTTTTTTGTGAAAATTCGGCTATTTACATAGATAAAATCAAATATAGAAACAGCATCTAAATACAAAATTATATTTAAATCTTTAAAACCGTTTCCGAAATAAAAAGACGGATAAGAATTTCTTTTTAAATTATAAAATAACTAGCAATCCGCCCTGGCTTTGCACGGGTAGTTTCTCTATACAAACATTCGTCCCCTACTTAATGTAATTGCGCCAACTGTCAAACGACTGACAGTTATACGAAAAGCGCTAAGGTTACCTACATTAAAAAAGTTAATATGGTCCTTAAGTTTTCTCAATTTCCCGCTCAACTGTCTTTTTTTTTCATAAGAACCTTCTCCAAACAATAACAACAACTTTGTCCAACCTGCACGTGTACTGTGCAAGATAAAGTGCGGCGGTGTGTGCGTAACCTTAATCTTATCACGTTCCTATCTATTATCTTTATTAGATACGTCAGATAATTTGAATACTGTTTTATCCATCCTTACACGCAATAATACTTGTTAGGTAATAGATGTTTGTCATTATGGTTCATTCATTATTTATCAATGAATAGCGTAGTGAAACAATAAGTCATAGCTGCTACGTTCAAATAATAATATAACGCACACAACTTTAAATATAATAACTCCACAAACAAATTATAGCGAACATACCCGATGCATCTTTGGTTACATGATTTACTTTATTATACGTAACCTTAGGCCGGTTAAGAGCACAAGGTTATATGAAATATCTCATCATAGGTTATTGCATCACGCCCGTAACCCAAAGGCTAGCCCTTTGGGTTACGGGCGTGATGCAGAGATTTCAGATTGCGTTTTGCAATGATCTTGACACACGTCTCTCGCATCTATGCATACTTGATAGCTGGTTGCTGCTTGACATGACTTCGTAAGAAACCTTACTTGCGAATGCGTAATAAAAGAAATATCGAATTACAATCTGTAGTATAATATAATCACCTCACAGAATAACAAATTGAGATTTTTATGATTTCAATATTTTAAATTAGAAATAGAATAATTCAGATGTTCTTAAATTCGCTAAGAGAATTAAAGGAAAGCTTTATTTCAAGGTAGTTCTAAAACTGTATTTTTGCGTGGGATCCTCGATGAAAAATCTGTTAGATCATTCTCAATATAAAAACACTTTTTAATTTCAAGGTTGTTTAACACTGTATTTATTTTTACATGTTGTCAGACAATGAATATGATTTGTACAGTCACGTGCACAGCACATACACTAAATATTTGCTCAAAATTGGCCTTGGTCTCAGTTTTTATTGGATAATAAAGCTTTTTTAATTGATTTACTAGTGTTTACCTATAACAAACAATCTTTTCTGTTTATACAAGTTGACGTTTAGTCTGGTATTCCTCGGGAAATGTACATTATTGCTTCTGACTGTACTAGTGTAGGTGTCTGGAGCATTTATTTATTGTCGCAAGTGAAATGCTACACCTGTTGGCGTATTTATTTTCAATCTATCGTTTGCATTATTACCATAGAATGAAAATAGACTTCATGAATATATTTTTGTCATTCATTAAATAAGTGTTTATAATTATTTTTAACTTGCTGTTCCTCTGCTACCTCACTGGAAATTATTGATTTTGTATCAGAACTTGGAATTATAGGCAAATATAAAAAACGAAGTTGAGTCGTCGCGGAGTTAAAGCGTAATAAACAAACTGATATTCTCGTTTATAACATTAGTTAGGATTCAATCTACAGTCACAACATATTTTAAATTCATGTTGATCGGTCACTAAACACGCCTATAGTTCTAATACGTGAGTGAAATAGAAATAGGCAGCGCATACGGCACAGCTATGCGGCGCGTGCGTGGCCTCGAATGAACTTTCATTCATTCGCTGACTCGTGGGCGTTGATGAATGGATCAAGGCGAACGTGTTCCTTGTACTTCACTCTTTGCATAATGTTTGTGTTAACCGGTTCATTGGCCGACAACTGTGATAACGACACCAGATTTTCTTGACAATAATTTTAACTTAACTATTTGAGTGTAGTTTTAAACATAAATAATTTCAAAACGTATATGGATTAATATTACAAACTGTGTGTTTGTCCGAGTGTGCAGCCGTAGTGCGAAGTAAGCGATATTCATCCTATAACGTAGGACACTACAAGTGGTATTAGAACCTCAGTTTTATACACTTAACAAACAAATAAAAACTCAGAAAATAAACCCAAAAACTACGTAAAGTTCATGACTTTATGTCTAAATAGACATATAAGTAATTTCGCTCTAATATAAAACCGAGAAGCTAGGAAATTAGAAACGTTCACACATTAGAAGAACGTATGGCAATGCCAATCAATGCCAACCTTTAAGTAATATCGAAGACAACGAATGGATATGGCATTGCCGTAAAGTCATATACAAGCAGTCGTATTCGAGATCTCCCTTATAGTCTGTGGGTCCAAGCACTAATAACCTAGTAGTTTATAGTCTACAATATTTAAAGTAATCGGTATTAGGTGTAAGTATCTAATATTATACTATATACAGACGTAGTAATGTAGGCAATCATGTATTTTCTTTAAATACATAATAATTATTTATGTGGGAGAAAAACAGATAAGTTATTTCGAGATGAATACAGGACATTAACTAACAGTGACTTATTTTAATCACACAATTTATTTAAAGTATATACTTATTGTATATGCAGTTAACTAATTATATACGCAGTAGTTGTGACAATGCTTGAACATACAACAAAAAATCCATTGTTCTGTAGAAGAAAGCCAAGTTCATTGCCGTTAGCTAAGGTTCCGTAAAACTATTCCATTATTTTATATTTTTTGCCTCATATTAAATAATAAAAACAATTAGAATCGACTTAGTTCTCTATTTATCTATCTCTTCATTAAGTATCCGGGCAAAATAATTACGATTATTTTGATTATTTGATTACTTTCTAATCATGTTTTAATTTTATACAAATTTTATTATCTTTTATATCATACATAGCCGGCCTAATGTATTTTGACAGATATTAAAACCAAGGAGAGAGGGTTAGCGACAGCGATTATTTAAAAATCCAAATTTGTTTACTTCCTTTAGTGATATCCTAAGTTCCTATTGAATAATTCTACAAACCAACAATATAAATCAACATTTTTATAACGGATATTTTTTTTGTTCCGCAGCACCAATCGAAAAGAAACCGACTCCCACTTGGCAATTTATGGCTACAGCCAACGACGTTAGAACGTAGGTAACGTAATAACACGTTGTCGGAGACAATAGTTCGTTAAAGTGTCACGTTTCCTTTTTAGCGTTTGACATTCGGAGGGAATTTAGGTCGGAATGTGGGCGCGATGCGGGGCCTTGGCTACACCGTGTTACTTGCAACCTCTTTACGTCGATCGAGGTTTTTTTAATTAATACTCTGAATATTTTGCCGACATATATATATGTTGCAGTACAATTTGGAACTGACATAGTTTTCTTATCTACGAAAGAAAGTCGTGTTAGTTACACCATTTATAACGGTTGCATAGGTTTTTTTCATTTTTTTTAATTTCTTTCCGCCCCAAATAGTATTTATAATAACAAAATATCAAAAAATTACAAAAAAAAAACCTCATACATTTTTTATATGAAACGTTATCTGTGATCAAATGACAAAACTATGATGAGTATAATGGTACAACCAGACTTAGACAGCAAAAAGAAAAGTGCACATATCAAGGGACTTAATTAAGGGGACTTCGACAATGCAAACCGAACCGAAAAATCCGACCAGTAATTAATACATAAAATAAATCTAAGGCGAAAAGAAGTTTGCCGGATCAGCTAGGTAGAATAAATTTTTGAAATACTAATGTTGTGCCAGTCGACGAACCTCCAACATTCTACTTGTCAGGTGCTATCACCTAATGGGTACTTTGTATGTTCTTTAATAAATTTAAGCTCTCAAGTTACTTATCCAGAACTAAACTAACCAAGATATCGTGCGTTATTGTAGTTCATCCGGGCTAAGCCAGACACGCTCACCTAGTATAATTTAATATTTTATCATTCATAGTAGCAGTATTTTTGATAGTATAATTTATGGTTTGACGTCATATAATATGATCGTCCGTGTCCGTGTCGTGCCGCGTAACATAAAGCAAGGCCGGGTCTCCCTTCAGCGGTCACAATGAGCATTCGACCACCGAATTATTTACGACCGCGTTTAAAATAACGATGACTTTCCTGAAAATATCACCAGCTCCTCGACAGCCATAAAAATGGACTCCATTACTGTAATTGAACGCCCCCCAATCCGCCAAAGTAACATACGCCGATATTTATACGAAAATTATACAAATGTCGCATTAAGGCTGACGGATTGCTTTAAATATTTGCTTTTGTTTTATTTTTTTTTTATGGCACAAGCAAATGAGCTCGCATACTTATTGTTAAGTATGTTCCTTTGCAAGCACTTAAGCATCCGTAATATAAACGAATCATGACTGGTGTATGTCAATAGGCCTCAAGAGTGTTTTTTAGCAAGTTTATATGGTGGTAATCGAGATGACAATAAATTATTCATTGCGGTTTTAAAAAACTTAGAGTAGAACTTTCGAGACTGAATTTGATTAATAATGTCTGGTATCCGTCCGAGACACTCGAAAAATTAAAACTCGATTCACGAACATTCGCGGGGAAAAGTGTATCAAAATCAAATCTCTTGCGAGATCTCCTCATTGAATTTGTTGTACAGTCACGTACAAAAAGTTATGGACACTTCGTCGAGTCAATGTTGTATATACCAATCGAGCGAGGTCTACCGTCTGTTATACAAAAATGTATTGAAGGTCTTTTTATTACACGTTATTCAAATCTGACATTTATGAAGTGATGGAAAACCATTCACTTTTATTGTAGAGCTAGTGACCCGCCCCGGCTCCGTGCGGGTAACACTAATTATGTTACTGCGATCGCTACCAAACTATAGTCAGGTCAGGTCAGTAGAGGAGATTGTCAATTTCTTCTTCTAGTCTTATTCAACTCGGTAATACCGGACTAAATCCCGGATATTCCTACCGTCTTTCAGGCGAGTTTTGGCGTCTTAATATCTATGGTTTAAGAGTACAATGACGTAATATTATTCAAGGGACTTGAAATACCATATGATAAATATGAAGTAGGAATCATGTCATATCACAATGTAAACACCTAATCTACGTGCGCTTACTCAGTTAAGTGAAAGATGGCAGTCAATATTTGCGTTTCTGTATGTATACATCAATTTATACGTAAAATACGTCTTCAAAGGAATGTCGAGGCAACATCCAATACAAACGGTACCCTCATTCGGCCGTAATCAGTTTTCATATCCGAGAAATATTCACGTCGTCGAAACGTTTTGAAATATGCAAACAACCCTTTTCCATAGTCAGTTGGCGCAGGTAAATACAATTATCTTACGTACACAAGGTTGCCTCCTTTAAGAGAAAATCTCGCAAGTGCCCGCATTTGGCGCCTGGAGGCAGAGAAATAGCTGTAGATTTTTCATAGCTACGTTTATACCCTCGGCCATATCTCCATAAGCCTTTTTATTTCACTTTAAACAACTATTTCTTTTAATATATGTATCTTAGTGTACTGAACGCTGGGTGTTGAGTGAAAAAGATGAGCAGCGCTTACTTGTATTAGAGCATTAGATACCGCGTCGAATTTGTGGAGCTGTTTTCCGCAATAATTAATGTCGGACTTGATTCATTTACGAGCTGTACCAAATATATAATGAGGCAAACATCATCATGGCAATAAAAAATGAACGGCTACGACATATCGTGTCAATGGAGGCTTCTAGAGTCTCTAAGCGTTTATTGAAGAGTATGCCAGATGGTCGTCGTCTTGTAAATTATAAAATAAGAGTTGCGAATCTAATATCACCGCACGCTTCTTTATAAAATATAAGAAGCTTTTTAGAAGCATGGGTAGAAATAAAAATATGCTCGACATATCAAAGTCACGACTAGACCTTTCTCAAGCCGCTGATAAATTGGATCAAATAATTCAGACTGAGCCCGCATGATTCATCCGTAGACCAATCTATTATTAAGATCATGAATTTAGTGAGACTTATAGGCATTAAAGCATGTTTCGTCAAACTATCATCGATATAATCATTATAAATGATAACGTGAGTTTGTTTGTTTGTTACACTTTAACTCCTTAACGACTCAACCGAATATAATGATATTTTGCACACACATTGAGGTACAGAAAATGACATGGGATATCATTAATTTCATCATTAACAATATCGGTTGCCATGGTAATGTGTCATGTTTTGCCAATAACTACTTTTTGACACATGTTACGTATGATTAGAAGCTATACGAATATGAAAATGAGAAAGGAATGCGTGCGAAACCGCCGACAACAATCCTGGTAGAGTTTTTATATGATATTCATTAACAATTATTGCTTTCGCCTGTGGTTTTTTCTTTTTTTTTAAATAAAAGCCACGGAAAATTTTCGCCAGCCAGTGACAATACTAGGAGAAACATTTTTAACATTTTTAAAACCTACTACATAACATATATAGAGCTATGCGATAGACTTTTTGTTGGTTATTTTCAATTGGTATGGAGTTGCAGTGTTCCGGCATTGTGCCTCCGAATGTAAGTCCGCCCCTGGGACTTATTTTGTAACAATACTGCCCCATTGCAACGCTAAAAGGAAATAAAAGTACATTTTATTTTCAACAAATTCAACAGCGCCGTGGATGTATTAACTGCTACATTTAATTTGCATGCCATTCGGTACACGTTCAAATTTTTAAATCTGCTTAAAATTAAACCACTTTCCTATTTTTTTAAAATATCAATATAGTTAATAATTTTTACTGGTATTATATTTACGTATTGACATTAAGACCTTGAGAAGGATGCTACGCGCTACTCTAAATGTTAATAACAAAAAGAGCGTTGTTAGGAAAAAGTGTTGTGTCTTAAATTAAAAAAGGTATGCTTCATAAGATCGGACAAGACAATTGTTGACAAAGTTAATGACAGTGTTAGTAGGGCTCGTCCAGGTAAACTATTAAACCGACCAGATTTGTTAACCTTTACTTACAATGCTATTTCTAATTCTATCATTCACTCACACTCACACTTTTTAAAGAAATACTTATATTTGCATTTCTACTCAAGTAAAAATTAAAGAGGCAAGAGATTTAAACACAATACGTTCGTGTAAAACGTATATAATAAAGTAATATTTGATACCAATGAATAGCAAACCCAAAACAAAAGGGGACCTTCATTCAGCCGCTGAACAAATAACTTAGTTGCACCCCCAATGTATGCAAAGTCACACCCGGCCTTATCTCAGTTTGTCCAGTGACCTGCAGGCCTGCAGGGAAAGTTTTGCTCTTATTTCACTGGCTCTGTTTGAGCTATGAATGTTTTGCATCTTCACAAAGAATATTGTACCACT
>JWHW01037948.1:141136-156031 GCA_000931545.1 Papilio glaucus | reverse complement strand
AAAAAAAAAAAAGAACATACACACGAATTGAGAACCTCCTCCTTTTTTAAGTCGGTTAAAAATGAATCACGTGGTTGCATTAGTTCATGAAATATGATCCGCATGTTTATCGAGTCTCCTCCAGACGAAAGACATATGCCCTGCATCGAGACAGGCGCTGTTACTCACTCCGCGTCATTGCCAAGCGCTGCGGGGACAGTGAGTTTTATATAGTGACGGTATTTAGATGGTGCCAAGTCGAAAGTGTCTGTATGTACGTTGTTGATAGGGTGATGACAATAGCGTGAGTTGTGAGATGCTGTTTAATTAGATTATCCTGACCGCTATTGTAAGATTTAATAATCATTTTCTATACGCTAACGAATCTTATGCACATTGCGTATTTGTGTGTCTCCGACGGAGCACAGTACGGCTGCGCGTGTTCGGGATTTGCCATAACTATGGCCCTGATTGACAAAAATTTGCCACCTCTAAACAAAAAAATGGCTTCTCTGCTCTGTACGGTTTAAAAGCTTATAACTTATTTTTCTTGTTTCAGGTAAGTTTAAAACTTCTAATGCATCGTTACTGCAACCACAGGTGGGATTATGTTCATGCTTAACTATGAAGCGATGAGATTTGTGCCTCGGGCTATTTGCTCAAGTTAATTCTACAACTATAGTTTATCTTTCGCTGATACCTCGATAGATAGTGCTAATATAATATACACATCGCTGAAAATACTATCTATGTGGCCTACAAAATATGTAAAAAAGTAACTCTATTCCGGCGACCCAATCATTTATATTTACCTACGAGATGTAGTCAGCGTACCTTTGTCACTTTTTAAATTCATTTCTTTATCAAATCCTAGACACTTAGTACTTTGTGATACTAAAGTATTAAGCATATTAAATTGTACTTGAAGTGACAACAAGGTTCAAAATACTACCAGTCAATATGAAGTTCGAATCGAGTTTGTTCAATTTCATTGTCAGTCAATGTTCCTGGTGCAAGCAAATGTGGTGCACCTGGTATGAGATGCACCACATTTGGAATCTTTTTTACCCCGATTATATTTTAAAATTAATCCTATAGGCTAAAGTGTTTCGTCCCCAAAGAACACTTTGTCAGGATTCAACGATTTGTTCGCTTTGATTTTCTATTACTCTGTGTTACTTGGGATGGTCACATTAATGGGAATACTTCTCGTCTACTGCAAATGTTAATTACATTTTAATATCTAAAATATAATCTTTATCCAGGTGGCATAATGTGTTGTGGACGGGCGCTTATCGTGTTCGGATATGCCGCGCGGGTCCGACTCTGACAAGTCAATTACAAACTCATTGTTAATTATTATTAATTATAATTAATCATTAAATCTCTGCATCTGATCATCTAATATAAATATAAATGAATATATCGGGATAACAGGTAAGTTCCCTATGTCATTTTCTGTACTCAGACAATATGTGTGCAAATTTCATGATGATCGGTTTCGTCGTTAAAGAGTTAGAGCGTAACAAACAAACTCACATTCTCATTTATAACATTAGTTAGGATTATAATCACAAGTTATCGTTCATCGACTCGTTTATTTGTTTAACTCGGCACTCGTAGGAGCAGGTTTATGACGCGATGCGCCTCCGTGAAACATTATTTCCATCTGTGGCCATCCCTTTTATCTCTTGTGGCTAATATTAATAATTTTATTGAATAATAAACCGTTACAATGTAATAATACTCTAAATACATTTATTAATTACTTGAATACACATATAAAACAATGTATTAGTAGATTAGAAGATAAAATTAACTTCAGAATCGGGATCTTATATGTTTCCGATACACGCAATGTGCCGATATCCTTGCGTTTTAAAGAACACTATCGTTATCATTTATGTGGCCATTATTGAACCTTTTGGAGCTATCCGTCGGAGTTGCCCATTGCCGTTTAAGTTTGGCGATTTTTTAACTAAGAAGACACCATAGACTACATTACCGAGTTTATAACAAGTACCATGAAATGCATTCAATGAACGTCCTATTTCGCAGGTTGCTTAGAGAAATAGAGAAAGATCATTGATTCAGACTGAAGCCCGGCCCCGTGATGGGAAACATTTTAAAGAAAAGAGTGTAATCCTTCCATAAAGGCCGGCAGTGCGTGTCCAGTTTCTCTGATATTGTGGGTTTTCATGGGCATCGGTGATCGCTGAACATCAATCTGTTGCTATTTTGTCCCCGTATTCTATAAAAAAATTACTTAGAGACAAAAGGAAGAGTAGGTCGTAGGAGACTAGTAAATATTTTGAATTTGCTTTGAATGCTCGAGGGTTTAGTTTTCTAACAATTTCTTCTCATTTTCCTTTTTGAAAGCCAACATGTAGTTATAGTACGGGAGCCGACGATGCTTAACTTGTACATCCAGCGCCAAATGGAAATCCATAATCTCTGCCTTCCTCTCTGGGTACGGTCGTGAGCGTATATTTATGTTTTTATCGAGCGTCATGGGGATCTATTGGATTTTGAAGATGAGACGGTAGAAAGGAAACACGTTATGCCATTTTTATTTTTAGCTGTGGTGAAAGAGTCTTCAGTCTTTATTTACGATTTTTGTCACTTGGGCTTGTTGAAATCGTCAGATTATCTTATTATGTTATCCTTGAACTATTTCCTTTAAAAAAAAAATGACCGCGCTCGAGTATGTTTTGCAGATTTTTTTACAAATTTAATGGTTTATCACGCGGTATTGATATATGGACAGATTTGTAGTGTAGGGTACTTTAAATAGCCTAAGGTATCCCCGATATTAAAATCTGACGAGCTCGAGGATGTACCCGCTTGGGCTCCCGTACCATTAGGTAAAACTAAGACGAGCTCTAAATAACTTTATCCCTTAAAGTTGTGAAGCAAAGTGAAACATTGAATTAATTAAACGATTTTAATTAAACTTTACAATAAAATTATCCACTGAGGACGGCTGTTTTCAATTCGAATTTACGTAACGACCTCGTAAGCTTTTATAGATCTTTGTTCTTTTGAGTGTTGAGCATCTTACTGTCTTACCACAAAATAATTTAAAATCAATAGTTGAACGCGTGTTTAGTTTAACACTGTCTAAGAAATTGACTTAAAAATTTCTGACCACAAAACCAGGTTTAACATTAATCTAGTTAAACACTGCCTAAGTTGACTTATCTTCATTTTATCTTAGTATCACGATTCTGCCTCACAATAAAGTTAATTAAGTTAACATATAATATAATTGTTTATATTAAAACTATACTTTTAATTTAATTGATGGTGCGGCTATTGTTTATGTTGAAAACATTGTACCTACACAAACAGTTTCAGTGTAGGTATGGAACGTCAATTTCAATGACACAAATGTGACCGTCCGCTTAACAAAACAAGGCTTGATTTTGGTTCTGGACGGCGCGAGGGATTCAATTAAATTGTTTCTAACTGATCATCAACTGTTGATGGCATATTTATAAACATGTGAGCATGTTGGTACGGGATGCTCTTATATCGATCAGATTAGTGGCTTATTAAAAAAGGGCGATATAAGGAGCACCCATAACCGACGAGCATGTATGCGTAGATGTATGATTGTAGAAACGAGAGGGTTGTGACAGAATCGCGCCAAATGATTCATGATGTCTGCCTACCCCTCTGGGTAACGGTCGTTAGCGCATATTTATTTATTTATGTGGACTTTCTTAGCTAAAGCTATTGCAATATTTTTATAAGTCTTGTTCACAGCTTGCTGCGAGATTCCATACAAGTGTACAGTATCGACTTGTATCTGAGAAGGAAAATAACAGTAAATAAGTTGAACAATTAATAACAACCGGCAAATAGGTACCTGAGTAAGTAACGGTGAACCAAACGTAAAAATACTTATGAAGGGATTCCTGACGGCGCACCCAGTTCCGCAAGGTACAGGCGACTTGAATATGAGGATCTGTGAACCCGCCACGAGAATCATACGGCATATCATATTTTGTTAAGTCGACAATTTTTTACCGAAAGCTTTGCTGAATTTACATTTTCCAAAACAACTGCTAAACACTTGTCTAAGGGTGGTTTATGTTTTTTGTGGTAAGACGGTTAGAATGTGTTATTTGCAAATGGGGAATTTATTAGACTGTCCTTAGCTGGTTGGATGTGAAATTTCCTGGAGAATAAGGGTATGGAGTAATAGTGTTTACTTCTTATTCTTTTTCGTCTTTTCTATCAAAACTAGTCGTCACTTACACCGGACTAGACGTGAGTAAGTTAATTACTATGAGCATGTGTGAAGGGCCACTGCGACACAGTATATTTGTCAGTCCAGGAAGGTAATATTTTTTGCGCGTGTGTATTTCCATCTGTTTCAGTAGTAGCTAACCAACCATCTGTAGTAGATTGAAGTCTCATTACATTGGTATTCTTCACCAGAGTGTCGGGTGTTATGATGATGTGATGAATGATGATAATCATGCAGTCGGGCGAGTTTTTACATTAACTATTGTCAAATACGAATTGAACAACCTTCCCACTTCTTCAACATTTAGACGTGAGTTATACAAGCGGTTGCCCGTGCCTTCGCACGCATTTGTTTATCATTTCTCACCGCTCGAAATTTTTGTAAGATGATTCCGAGTAATAACTTAGAATTACAGGTAACATGTGTCAAAAAGTTGTTATTGTCCAATCATGACACATTACCATGGCAACCGATATTGTAAAGGAAGATTTTATTTACCTCGGGAACATTTTTATTTTTGGGATAAAATGTAAGTACCCTATGTAATTTTCTGTAATCCAGACAATGTTTGTGCAAAACTTCTTGATTATCGGTTGAGTCGTTAAGGAGTTAAAGCGTAACAAACAAACTAACATTTGTATTAGTTACGATGCAACTATTCATACAACCTTGTTTCAATGTTGTTGTTGGAATAATTAGCGATTTGTTTATACTTGAATGGGACAAGTTGTTTATTATTAATTGCAACAAAAGCGTAGGTGTTCAACACTTTAAGACCGATAAATTTTCTATACGTCTTTAACAAATCAGTGCAACCTTGTTTTTAATTGGTTCACAGCACCAGGTGTTATTTGAATTGTGTTTATAGCAAATATTGTGTAAATATGTGAGGTAAATATTTATACATTTCATGGCATAACAAATTCGAAATATTCCTTAATGTTGCCATACAAAAGAAGGCTCCTTTTTAAGTAAATTTGATGAAATAAATTATTTTCTTTTATATTTCCGCGCAGTATCAACGTTATTAGGCTCCTGAGAACTCTCTAGTCCCCTGTCAAGTCCAAACCAATCAATCTCTTTAATAATCTATTCATCGAGAAGGGATTTATATGGAAAGATTTAGTAGAAATATACATTTCACTCTTTATAATCAATCTCGATCGATCTGCCCTACCTCAAGTCATTCATCGGACCAACTTTCCCGCGTTTCTTCACTACTTGTTTTGAAGGTTGTAATGCAGCTACATTTTTTTGAAGTGAAATTTCTATATAAACTATGGAAAAGAGTTATTTATCAAAACAAGAAAAACAAATTAATTTTATTTGATTCTTAAAAAATAAATATTCAGTATTCCGTTTTTAGAACGCAGTTCGTTATCGTTAGTTATTAGTTTGTTTGCAGGCTGAGGGGGCTAGAACGAATAAAGTATAACAAGGAAAAACGCCAACAAAAAGAGACATCTTCTTCCAATGGTTTTGAGGCACCTCCCGATCACCTAGGTCACTAAAACTTGTTTCAATCTATTCAACTTTCCGCCAATTTCGAGAATACGCAAAAATATTTATAATTTTTAAATTTGAATACCCTGTTTTTATTAAATAATCACAAAAAAGATATGAACTCCGTTTCAACCGGGTATCCATGAGAAACCTAAGTCTTTTATATTTTAAATATTTTATCTATACATATAATTTCACAATAAATTTCAACAGGCTCTACCAGCCCGCAACAATACCTGTTGCATGAATGGGCCAGCTCGAAAGGTAGTAGGCGTGAAGTAAAAGGATTCTAGTCCTTTTCCCCATCCCATC
This sequence comes from Papilio glaucus, assembly GCA_000931545.1. Taxonomy (NCBI): domain Eukaryota; kingdom Metazoa; phylum Arthropoda; class Insecta; order Lepidoptera; family Papilionidae; genus Papilio; species Papilio glaucus. The sequence continues at coordinate 149,982 of JWHW01037948.1, read as the reverse complement.
CGTATCTAATAAAGGCTGGGAGAGGGAAGAGGATTTGACAGTGGAAGGGATCGATAGGAAAAAGAAATATATTTTTTATGGTCTTCTCTTTCTTGTTCTACGAAACGCAGTTGCAACTCCATTAGCTTGTTGCTTGTAGGATAGCGTTCACTTAATATCAGGTTAAATAAGTCAATTTCTATAATATCTTTTGATTTTCTTTTACCAATTATTATTATTGTGTTCCTAATTCCTATTTCTCGCTTTGCGTACACTACAGCTACTTTCTTTAAAATAACTATGGTTCTAAAATTATTAGCAATAAAAAGTTTATATTCTATACTACCAGCTTGGCGCCTGTTTTAATCTGTCCATGTTGTTTGACAATCACGTGTTATTTTAACAGCTATCTAAGTTTCCTGATTTGATACCCTAATCTTGGTTGCAAAAGTAATTGTTATTGGAAATAAACTAAACAATATAATACTTTATTTATTTAACTTTACGCATAAAACTATGCGATTGGCGAATTAAAATGACTCATTGGACCTTTTTATAAATGGCGGGAAACTAAATTAATTTAAATTCCTCTTACATGTAAGTTTAGTATTGTAAATGTTAATACAGAAACAAATATTAATAACATCTTAAGAGTTAAGACGACAAAAGTACAATAAATTTTACCAGTGGTAGAGCCCGCAACAACATCTGTTGCACGAATGGGCCGGCTCGGCCGGTCGAATATCTCACAGGCGTGAAGTGTGTTTTATACTTCTACGTTTCTGAGGTGCCTGAGGCCCAGTGTTCCTCTTACCTTTCCCATCGTTTCCTATAAAGGATATGATGGGAAGGGCAACAGGATTGGACGGAGGAAGGGATGAATAGGAGAAGGAAATATAATTTGTCCAGTCTATCCCCTCCTCGGGCCATTAAAGGGCAAGGCAAAACATCTGCAACTCTTTGCTTGTAGCGGTCACTTAACATCAGGTGAACCGCTTGCTCGTTTGCCACCTTCTTCCATAAAAAAAAAACAAAACGCTGACAGAGTGCAAAGAATACGTTTACTTACATTTAATATAAATTGAAAAAAGGATATATATTGAGAAACGCATATGATTAATTTTGTTAAACATTTTTCTACACTAGAAAACAGCTTCACAGTGAAGCATGATTTTCATTATCTTTTTACAGATTAAGGCTTGGATTTGCTAAAACACTTAAAAGCAACATTTATTGTTCTACTTTTTGAGTCTCTTGATTCTTGAGCTTTCCAACCTTGTTTTTTTTTTATGGAGTAAGGTGGCAAACGAGCGATCGTCACCTGATGTTAAGTGAAGGCTACCCATAGACATCCGCCACAAGCAAATGTGTTGCAGATGCGTTGCCTACCTTTAATGGACAGAAGAGGTCACAAACAGTTTATCTTTTTGTTTCACTAAATGTTAATTATAATAATTATTTTAATTAAATAAATCAAAACTTTTAATAATATGAAGTGTCTATAATTATCTAAATCAATGAGTGTAATGTACTCGTTTTTGTGGTTTAACTGGTTACCCAACTAAAAGCGCTCCATCCATCTTTAAACTCGAGCCTGTCATATTAGGAATAAGATTACTGGCCGCTAATAATATGAGCTTCGCAACTTCCTTAGGATCGAGTATTTTCGTCAGTGACATTTCAGATATTAGATTATCGTAGAAGTCATCTACATAATTCTCGTCGACATTTATATTTTGAACATAACCAGTACGGGTAATTCCCGGATTGACTATATTGATCCTTACGCCTTCCGTCACCACTTCCATTGCTGCATGCCTTGAGAAACTTTCCAATGCGATCTTTGATACAATGTACGGGAGTAATCCTGGCTTGTATCTTTCTAAGTATGACGATGCGATGTTCACAATATTTCCTTTACTTTTAACTAGATGCGGCAGCGCCAGCTGTGTCAAGTAATAAGGCACTCTCAGATTGATAGCTATTAACTCGTCAAATACGTCAATATTTGGTTCGTGCAATGAACCAAGTTGTATCTTTCCCGCACTATTGATTAAAATATCAATTCTTCTAAATTTTTCAAGAGTTTTCCTGACGACCTCTTCACAACTACCCGGTTGGATTAGATCGAGCGCAATACACAAAGGTACATTTCCGCTGAGTACCTCACAATGTTGCGCGACATGTTGAAGTCTTGATTCACTTCTGCCCACGAGGCATAGTTTTGCTTTGTACTGTGCAAACATTTTAGCCGCTTCGGCGCCGATTCCCGAACTCCCTCCGGTTATGATAATAACCTTGTTTTCGAAATTGAATTCCATCTTTTCGATGCTATAATGAAATTGTTGTTAAGAAGAAACAACATAACACAACTCGAGTTAAGTTTAAAATACTAGTAAATCTTATTTTTATTTAATAACTTGTTTTAGAAAATCACTATAATATGCGTTTGTTTACTCGAGCATTGTTCGATATGTGTTGTCACTGCAAATACTGTTGTTATCACTGAAGCGTAAAGTTGCGCAAAAGTCATATCTTACAAATTCAACGTTCCATTTTATCGCACATTTGTTGATATGGCAAATTATCGGCTGCAAGGGACTTGTAAATTTTTTTATCACTATATCATTCGGGCTCATTCATGTTGATTTTTTTTTTATAAGACAAATTTACGTATAAAAACGATATCAGATAGTTGAATAAGCTTCGTTTAATTTCATAATGCCATTAAGGTGTATCAAGATTGAGATTATAATAATAATATGCGCTCACGCCTGTAATCCAAAGGGGTAGGCAGAGACCACGGATTTCCATTTGGCACGATCCTGACACACCACTCTCGCTTCTTCTACGTTCATACATCTACGCATACATGCTCGTCGGTTATGGGTGCTCCTTATATCGGCCTTTTTTAGTAAACCGCTAACCTGATCGATATAAGTTTTCCTGGATTACGAACAAACGCTTGTCTTCAGGTAATTAAATAGATATCTATCTACAACAAGCTAATGAGTTGCAGATGAGTTTTAACGGATCGAGGGGATGAATAGAAAAAAAAAGATATTGCCTTTTCCTGTCTATCTCCTCCTTCATCAAATCCTCTTCTACTTTCCAGTTTCACTGACCTGAGTTAGGCCTTGAATAAGAAACGAAGCGAGCCGTAGAAGAAAACATTGCTGATTGCATTTAAAGGTTGTACTACTACTTAAAAACCTTTGTGTTGTATACAAGAAAAAAATAGAAAAAAATATTTATTTATTTACAAGTTAATTATGTAACTACTAACTAAATTTTCACTAAAAGTTTAAACAATGTGAGTAGTTATTGTCTATTATAATTTCTTTCTCGTGTCATAGTTTCTTCCTCATCATCACGGCAACTTGATCTTTGTGCCGCAACTCTGAAGTGCGATAGTGTGCTCTTTGCGAACCCCTGGTGTAGGTTCTTTAGCCAGGATATCCTTCTTCGGCCCATAGTTTCAGTTTTCGGTCATAGTTTCAATTTAATATTATTTTCCTCTGTGATAATTCTGGCATAGTATTATACCCGTAATCTTCCACATTCATTATTTTAAGCGCCGGTTTAATCACGTTTATTTTCAATTTATCAGTACCTACATCACCGTATGCATTCTAATCTTTTCCAGAAATAATCCCAATCCAATTTTGTATGCTAACTATTCAACCATGTTCAATTAACGTGCTAAATTACAGACGCGGCTCCATCTATTCTGATATTGGAACCATTAATATCTGGAAATAAGTCACTGGCTATAATACATATTAACTTGGCCACTTCTGATGCTTCAATTACAATTCCCGCAGGCAGGTTTTGTGATAATATTTTATAAACGGCTTCTAGGCACTGCGGTTCAATATTTATATTCCGAAGTAGGTTCGTCTTTGTGAACCCTGGATTGATTGAATTAATTCTTACCCCTTCAGTAGCGGCCTCGACTGCTGCCTGTTCCGTGAATACTTGTAGAGCACTCTTAGTAATATTGTACTGTAAGAATCCTGGTGCGTGTCTGTGCGAAAGAGACGCCGCAACATTCACTATATTGCCTTTCGTCTTCCTTAAATACGGTATAGCTAACTGAGACAAATAATACGGGACCCGAAGGTTGATTGCGAACAATTCGTCAAAAATTTCAATAGAACGATCAAAAATTGAAGCCATTTTAATTGTACCAGCGCAATTGACTAGGATGTCAATTTTTCCATGTTCTTCTACGGTTCGGTTGATTACAGTTTCACAACTACCCTGATGTGTCAGATCGAGAAGTATGCATAAAGGGGTAAGTCCTTCAGTCGTACAATCTTCGGCCACACTTTTGAGTCGCTCTTCATTTCTTCCCACTAAAACTAGTTTCGCTTCGAATTTGGCGAACAACTTGGCTGTTTCTGCACCTATTCCGGAGCTCGCTCCTGTTACGATAACAACCTTGCTTTTAAAATCAATCTCCATTTTTATTCGATATATTTTTATACTAAACTACACACGTATACTGTCGGAAGAGTTGTCGCATGTACTGCGTTATCAGATTTTATATTCAGATATCCACTATCTATGTATATATTAGGTTTTCGATTTAGCGAGGCGTCGAATTATTATCATATTTCATCATTATTTTTGGCTTTGATTATTAGGTGAGTGTAATCGTGCTACAAAATTATTAGTAGCATTTAATATATGACAACGATTTCCTGTTTGTTTGGATTTTAGTAGTTATTTTATGATTAAAATAAAGGGTGTGTCAGCTTCGACGTACGACTGGAGTTAACTCTTTACTAATGATTATAAAATACATAGATTAGTAGATGAGGGTAAATGAATGGATTTTTATATTACTTAAAGCGTGCACGATACATTTATTTATATTAATTATACAATGAATTCGTCAAAATACATAACGGAGCCATGGAAATAAAGAAAATTAACAGTATACATTGATATATGTACTCTGTACTTGGGAATGTGCAAGATCAGTTTCGTTTCCGTAACGTTTTCCGTGTAACGTTAAGTTTGATTTTACTCCATCATACATTTTCATACCTCAGGCTTATGTATGAAAATCGATTCTTAAAAAGTAAACTCATAAAAAGTTATATTTTATGATTGGAGTTGATAATAGTTTTAGAAAAATGTTTCATGAATGAATATTATGAGACAAAATCGTCAACGCGCGAGCGAGAGTGACAATTGACGTGCTGAATAACCGGCAGCGTCACGCTGGCACCGCGCGTGTTTACACGTGACGTCACGCCGACAGCGCCCGCGTGTTTACGGGCCGCATGTCGTCTTGACGTATTGTTTTCCCGCTTTCAAGCTATAAATTAAAACAAGACTTGGCAAATGAATTTTGAAAAAATGTTTTACGTGTTTGTGTTGCATTGTTGAATGTGTTTTAAATCCGAGTGAGTTGTCGCCGGCGCTTGATTATATTTTTTGTAAAATGTACTATTCTTGTAAATATAACTTATTCTAGTTTTAGACAACTGGCGTTTTAATTATTTTTAAATTGTTATTAAATTCGCTCGCTGTTCATTTAAATAAACAAATAGTTAATGAATAAATATTTATTAAATATTTTTGTTTATAATACTAGATTAATTATTATATGTACCTCTTGTCTGTCCTGTTTATCGTAGTATAAAGATTTGTTTAAAAATGTATAATTTTATTCTAAAATATTTTATAATAAAAACATGTCTGGAATCCTGTCACAGCGCCACAGACCTACTGAAACACATGTTCAGCGATCGAATCAACAAAATTAGTGCTACTCGCGATAAGTTGGGTGCTTGTTTTTTTTTAATTATGCAGGTGGCAATCGAGCAAGCAGATCACCTGCATGCAGCATGTTAAGTGACCTAGCACCTACCCATAGACATCCGCAACAAGCAAAAGTGTTGCAGATGCGTTGCTTATCTTTAATGGACAGAAGAGGGCATTGTCTCGTCCCCGTACAATCCTCTTTCCATTCCCATCCTATCCTTATGAGGAAAGGGTAGCAAAGGGAAGAGGACTGAAATTAGGAATTAGTTTACAATGTTATCAAATATTTATTAGACACAAATTAACTTTTTAGTAATCTCTTTGTAAAATAAATGGGGAAATACTTTCTGTTTTAATTTTTTTTTCAGATTTTACAGCTTTTATGCTTTATTTCAGTATAAAATTGAAATAGCATGATTCTTTATAAGGGCAATATAAGTCAATTTACATAGTTCTAACAAGTAGAAGCGCCGCCATCTAAAACTAAAGAAGTCCCGTTGAGGTTGGGATGTTCGTGTCCCGCGAGGAAGATGATCATCTTGGCCACATCTTCTGGTTCATTGATGACTTGGGGTTGTGATTTAGCTATCTCCTTGTACGTTAAATCCATTTGATCTTCGTCGATGTTGAAATTGGCCAAGAAATGGGTCCTGGTCAGTCCTGGACGGACGGCGTTCATTCTGACTCCTTCGCAGGCTAGATCCCGAGCCCCGGATACGGTAAAGCATTCAAGAGCGCTGCTTAACATAGCGCTCAACAGAAAACCCGGGCGATGCACCACTTTCCCAAAGACGTTCACAACGTTGCCTTTGGTCAGCTTTAAGTACGGCACGCATAGCTGACACAGCTTGTAAGGCACGCGCAAGTTCATGGATACTAAATCATCGAAAGTGTCCATTGAATTCTCGAATAAAGATGATACCGTAATTTTGCCCGCACAATTAACTAATACGTTGATCTTTTTAAACGTTTCCATTGTTCGACTAACGATTGCTTCGCAGCTGCCGTCATCAGTGAGATCGACGCGAACGCATAGCGGTTTGTTTCCATGATACGCTTCGCAAATATCTGCCACTTGGGTTAGTCTAGCTTCGTCTCTCCCAACTGCTGTTACCAGGGCGCCACGAGAGGCGAAGAGCTTAGCCGTTGCAGCTCCTATACCCGAACTAGCTCCGGTTACAATCACAACTTTACCCGCGAAATCCATTTCATCGAATCGTACAAAACACGATCGGTCGTGGTTATGTCCGTTGTATGACTGAGCCTCAAGGTCTGCCAGACCAAACAAACCTGTCATTAACCGACGGACAGACAGGTTGTTTACATACGTCATCAACTGTGACCGTGATCTCGACGGGCAATAATTTATTAACATCTCAGTCAATGTCAATGTCACGGTGATTCGAATTTCATCTTAATAGTACAAGATCCGGCATAAGACATTTATTTATGCTAAATAATATGTACTTTGATAATCACTGAAATTGAGCTCGACACTCACATGCCGTTGTACGTCCACATAAACTCAACCTCTAGAATCGCCAACGGCGGGTTACACAAGGGTTCTACCTAATTTGGTTTTACGTTGTAGTATTGTTGGCCCCAGATTTAGCGCGGCAACCCACTTGTAATTTATCAATGTATATATTATCCAACATAATATAATCTAGTGGCTTACTAAAAAAGGCCGATATAAGGAGCACCCATAACCGACTAGCTTGTATGCGTAGATGTATGAATGTAGAAGAAGCGAGAGAGGTGTGCCAGGATCGCGCCAAATGGAAATCCATGATCTCTGCCTACCCCTCTGGGTTACGGGCGTGAGCGCATATTTTATTTTATTTTATTTAATATAATCTAATTTCCGATCAAATAACAGATGAGGGTATAAATTCCTTAAGCCGGATCTTAGACTATAGGTTATTATTGATGGTTGCGTCTTCTTAACGATTATCTATAGTAATTTTGTCTTTATGTGATTTGATGGTTGGTATCAAGGAGTTAAGTAGGTTATTCAATTGTTGAATTGTCCGTTACTTTTTCATAATATCGTAATATATTTACCCCACAAAAAATAGCGCTATATTGAAGTGAGCTAAGCCGTATGTATGTATGTTGCTTATCAACGCCGTACAGGCTCGAAGCCGAAATAAATCAAAACGTGTTGTGACGCAGTGATTTTTGTTCGTCCGACCTTTCACTAGCTTTTTGTATTTTTGTTTGTTATTTATAACGCTTTTGTCACGCGTGTTCATTCAGACATCTCTTGAAATAACGCAAATAGGTTCTTTTACTTTATTAGTTTAGCCTCAATTATACTCGGATAAAAGTTTTAGAAATTACAGACAAGATGGACCGATAATCTGGTCAAAGTTGCCAATCTGGTCAATGTTGCCAATCTGGTCAAAGTTGTCAATCTGGTAAAAATTGCAGAAATCCATAAGATGAGTGTATCGAGGAATGTTGTGACGATCCTAGATCTAAGTCCAATAATTGGCTAATGATATTGACATTTTATTACTAAGCCTAGAAGCTGTGACCTAGCCTTTGGGATTTTGTTTTATCCAAAATTACTGGAATCAGTTTCCGTCTTTGTTTTCGCGTATAAGAATGTGTTACGGAATCTCCGTACAATTCTATTTAGTGTTTATCAGATCGATCGAAAGAAGATAGCAAGAATAAAACCTTGGATTTAATGACATAGATATTATCTATGTTTCAATTGTTTGTTCACCAGATTTAAATCGTGATAAATATTTCTTACTAAAGTGGATTTAATAAACGGAACATTAATTAGTACGGATTGCTTAATAAATATTTGTTTCAATATTGCGGATTAGTTGAAATTTATCTTGACCCAGTTTCGTATAATTGTAGCGTATTAAATAAAAAATTAACTTGAATTCCTCGTTGTATGATAAAAGTTGGCAACTTGCTTCGTAACTGTGTATCTCTTGAACGGATTTTGTTTTGTCTACATTTAATACCGACTTTTTTAATATACCCGATCTGGTCGATATAAATTCCTGTAGGACGTTTTTTGTTAACACTTTTCACACCCTTTTGCAATATTTTGTAATCTATTTCTT
>JWHW01037948.1:73128-86265 GCA_000931545.1 Papilio glaucus | reverse complement strand
TTAGCCACCTGGGCTTGTAAGAACTTCTGCACACTAAGATTTTACTATCATAAATTAGTCTTTATAACTATATTACTTTAAATAGAATTTTTATAGTTAGAATTGTGAGCATTGAGAACAAGCGTTAAGTGCAGTTTGCGATACACAATGCTGGTAGTGCCTTCTCCAATGTATGGAAGTGAAAATTGCAACAAAGCACTAATTCAACTTTATAAAGGCGATATAAGGAGTACCCGTAACCGACGACTATGTATGCGTAGATGAATGGACGTATTAGAGAGAGGTGTGTAAGGGTCGCGCCAAGTGGAAATTCATAATCTCTGCCTACCCCTCTGTTAGGGGCGTGAGTGCATATTTATTTTATTTTTATTTCAACTTTAACAGAGGAATAGAATTAAAGTCTTTGAGATGCGTGAATCAAAGATCAAGAAAATCTGTACGGCCGTTCTTAAGTTATAAATGGTGATAGTAACGCGACTTTGTTAGATACCAACATGCTCTTTAGTCAATATAATGAGACTCAATGTATTCAACTTAACTTAGAAAACTTTAAGCTGGAACATAGAACGGAACAAACTGAGCCACGCGGAACAACTTTAGGGGTGGTACAACAAAAGTGTGGGTCGCTCACATCCTGTGTTGCGGTCAATAGTGTCAAGGTTTTGGCTTCCGATGAAAGCGTGTTGTTTTCACAACTCTGTTTGTGCTCCTTATATATAAAACTTCTTTCTCTATGCTCTTCTGGTAAAGCGTCAAGGGAGCTCTATTCCCGTTTATATTCATGATAAAATAATTGGATGCGAGGTGACACACAACTTAATAACACTATTAAGTAAATAGTAACACACTATGGCAACTAATTCAAACATACAAGGAGTAACATATAAGGAGTATACGTAATCGACGAGCATGTATGCGTAGATATATGGATGTAGAAGAAGCGAGAGAGGTGTGCCAGGATCGCGCCAAATGAAAATCCATGATCTCTGCCTACACCTCTGGGTCCCAGGTAAAATTAAATTGAAGTCCAAAGTAGTTACTTATCGATTTTCCTTCGGCATTTACAATGTACATCTTTTCCAATCTGCCAAATTAAACGAAAGCATCGCCTATAAAAAATAATGGTAAGCCAATTTTGACGCCAGATGTCGGAAACATTTTTTTTAAATGTCTAAACTTTAAGCGTAAAAAAAGGTTGACGACGTCTCATTCAAGCTTGTTCACTACCATTTACAATAATAACGACCCTTATGGACACGCCAATGGCTTTTTAACCTTTTTAAACCTTCTGAAATGTAGGTTAAAGGTGTTATGCTTTCTTTTAAATTAGTCCTCACTGGCCTTAGAGGTTAAATAGAGTTAATAACCCTTGCTATATTGTTCAACGTTTGATCCTCGACGACACAACTTTATTTATGGAAACATACAAAATCTAAAAATAAAAATTAGGATCATTTGATATTTTGGCACTGGAATCTAATTAAGACCCCTATGTGGTAGTTAAGCAACTCCTAGCCTACGGTATCTTCTTACTTAATAAATTTTTCATCATAAAAAATCATATGCCGTTAAGAATCCTTTTCAACTTGGTTGACCTCTCACCACGAACATATCAAGATACTAGGATCGTGGTAGCTTGTTCGATATTACTAGTTATTAGGTAAACAAAAGGCGTCGTTCACAATTGCACCCTCGGGGTAGGTAGATTGCGGTGAGCGACGAACTTGATGAATTGTCCGCCGCCTGGTCATTGTTTGCTGACATCGACACGCTCGCTCAGGAAATTAATGCTACGGAATTGTTACCCGATAATGTGGACGCGCCTTTATTGACAACTATTGATGGATATAAAGATGTGTTCTCTTTGGTCTTCAGAGGTTGAATGTTAGGGTGTGTACACATGAGAATTGCATTACTTGAATCTCTTTATATCTAACAACATAAATTTGCTAAAGAATTGATGAATAGTAGAGTCGGAGTGACTAAATGTTTATCAATCGACGCACGTTTACACATTCGTCTGGTTTGACCATGGCTTTTGTTTTTAGCTATACGTCGAGATGCACTAATCAATATCGAGTTCGTTCGATTATAACGTTACCTTCAACAGAAAAGTGAATAGGCTGTGGCTAAATTAATGTGCACTATATTTCGATGAGATCACCACATAACATCAAGTGGGAATGTTGTCAAGCACTACTTTCTTCATTAAGTTCTTATAACGTTTAGTTGCAAAGAATACCTTTCTCAATTTTTGTTACAACATCCTCTTTAAAGCCACACTTTAACATGATGTCGTTATTCCTAAGTTTATCATTAAAATGGTTGTATGATAAATTTATTCTAAGTTAAATGTTTGTTGTAAATTTTGATTTTATTTTCGTATTTCGTTCCTAAAGGAATATTTTTCAAAATCAGTTTGAGAACGTACAACATAGGTATAAAGAAGTCTTTACAAATGTATTTCATCGGGCGGGCCGGCTCGCTATGTATTCCCTCAGGATGTGGCTGCGACCCGAACTAGGATTCAATTTAAATCCCTCTTCTACGGGAATTTGTAAAAGTCGGGATATATGTCACGTTTGAAATATTGTTAACCTAAACATTTATTTATTTTTCTAACTTGTCTAACTTAATTTATCAAAGAGAAAAAAAATATATTTTGATACTTTGGTTGAGAAGTAGATATTTAATAATTATACCAGTTTAACTTGTCTTTCGTTATTAATGAATTAACGGAGAATTTAACCACACTTTCCACGAATTTATTTGTAAAAAACCGATCAAATCCAAGTTGTCGGCGACGAAATAAATTTGCCAGTATATTTCCATCTGTCGGCGAAATTCACACAAACGGATATAAAGAGAATTTGTCGTCGAGCGAAAGAAAGCTCGTGTCTCATAAAGTTAACAATTTATTGACACCGCAGCGCCGTTGCGGGCCGCTTGTTGTAGCAAATAGTCGGCACGTGGCGCTGTACGGAAACTACGGGGGTTTAGGAGTATGGGGGTATAATAATGATAATGGCAAAATGAAAACCATTTTAGACGAAATGATAATGACTTTTGTTTTGACAAGTGCAATTACGAATGATAATTTGCTACTTTGCTATGCCTATTGAGTTATGGGTGATCTCACACTCACACTTGGCAGGCAGGCAGGGAAAGGAATAAAGAGGGGAATGTGACCTCGGTTAAACCGAGTCCAAATATATCTACGTCTTTGTCTTCGATTAAACCTACACATTCCTGCAACTATTACCTTTTTAGTTTATTAGTCTATACTTAAACAATTTAATTGGCCACGTAATAAAAGTGACCACGATAACGGTAGGTAGAATATTTGATAAATAAATTAAACCCTTTTACCCGGTTCGACTGTCCAAAATAACGAATGCAGGGCGCACGTTAATTAACTTTTTAAAAGGTCCCCCGTTCGATGCCGCGGAACTCAAATTATTCTCTGAATAATTGAAACCTCACCATGCTCGGCGCACGCCCCATTCGGACGCCTTAACCGTGTACACGCGCTTGTAAATAATTGAACCGTTTAAATGAAATAGGGGTGGATAGGGTTCGTTGAACTAACTTTATATGAGTAGTTATTATTATAAAAAGGAATGTTTGTTTTTCGATGTCCCTCTTTGATAATGATGGTATAAGGACAGTTTTTTATTTAATTACATTTAGTAGTGATATGATTCGATATGTAAAAACTTTCTTGCCGTTTTGTCTTTTAACTATATATTTAAGTTTCTAGTTGTCTTTGTTACTAGCTGTGCCCCGCGGTTTCACCCGCCCTGTAAGTTTACTTAAACGAAATGATATTACCTACTTAATAGCATTTCTATCGAGCAAATGTTTGACATGGCTCTTAAAAATTGATATAACTTTTTTATTTATAAACCGATTGAGATAAATATTGTAAGCCGTTGGTTAAGCCGTTTCTGAGATTAGCGCGCACTAACACACAGAAAAACAGATAAAAATTCTAAAAAATATTAATAAAAATCCCTTAACTCTGCCTATCCCTGGGATACTGGGCTTGAGTATCTATTAACAATTTATACTTTAAATGAAGACACAAATTATTCATAATTAATTAATAACCAAACTGCGGAGTAAGTTTCGCTTATAGTATAAAGTTTGATCACGCCAATCTCATTACGTGCTCTCGTCAATTTGTCACCGGTAATTGTTGAGTGAGAGAGGAGCTTCACTATACGCTGAGTCGATGGTGCGACAAAGACAAAACATCTGCGAGGATCGTTAGCGGCACATATAGGGTGGCCATGTGTTTTTATTATTATGGACTGCTTTTATTTATTTATTTTGCTCCACTACCTTTCTGAGTGTAAGGAGTATCTACTAAAAGAGTTGGTAATTACTAAGGTTATGCGCATTGTGTGAATAAGAATTTTTGTAGGTCTTGTCTAAGGTTTTTATTATAAAGAGGCTAAGGAGCATTGATTTACCTGACTTTTAAGGAAAATCGCTAGCCAATAATATTTAGAATCAACGATCACAAAAGTTCCTCAAGAACAAACATCGCATGCACCTCCATAAATGCTTCTTTATTTAATAAACAAATACAGTGAACGTAACATGTACTTAACTAAGAACTAGTTAATTCGTGCAGCAGCGGTATTTCTAAACCAATGCGACTTAGGTCCTTCAAGAAGCGAAAGTACTCATTCCATTAAGGCCGGCAACGCTTCTGCAGTGCATCTGGTGTTGCCGCTGGTTGAGGTTCAACAACCGTTCAAAATGTTAAGACCGACCGAGGTTCAAGAGGGAACAAAAAATTAAATGATTCAACACGTAGAGTGAACACGTGAATATAAATCATCATTTTCATGTCCTACAGTGTACTGGTGGTGCACCTATCCAGGAGCGCTAAAGTTAGTCACTTAGTCTAAGTTGCATAATGAGAGTACTAACTGACTTACCTAGTGGGACGGCCGGTTGGGCAACTGTCTCCCAACTTGCAACGTTGCTCTTATTGCTCTGCCAATTAATTAGTGGGTGACGTATTTCGCTTTACCCTACGGAGGTCCAGCGACATTTAAAGTTTCTTGTGTCTTAGATATTACGTTTTCGTCTCGATTAATATTGATTTTAAAATATTGTTGATATAAATAAAATATGCGCTCACGCCCGTAAACCAGAGGGGTATGCAGAGATCATGGATTTTCATTTGGCGCGATCCTGGCACACCTCTCTCGCTTCTTCTACATTCATACATCTACGCATACATGCTCGTCGGTTATGGGTGCTCCTTATATTGCCCTTCTTTAGTAAGCCACTAATCTGATCGATATAAGTTCTCTTAGGGCGTCCCCTACCAACACTGCCACTCACTTTTATAACATAAATTTGTTAAAATGGTCTTTAATAAAGAATTGTGGCTATAAATTTATTACATATTTCTATTTGTGGATTTGCAGTCTCTTTGAAATGTACTGTTTCTCACACATACTGTTTTTATACACCGGGTAACATGCTGTGTGTGAGATTTATGGTTCCGTGGAATATTGATTGAGATTTCACAAAATTATTCAGCTCATTGAAACGGTTAGATTGTTCAAGGTCGCTATTAGAGCATACTCGATTTCTGTAATGGCTTTTATGGCCTAACTTAATTGTGAAGTAAAAAGCTCTTTCCAATATTTCGTCTCCGTGAATCCTTGGTTATTCGACCTGTATCTTTCAGGTTTAGTTGCTCCTCAACTAGTTTCGCGTTGTTGTGAATCTAACTGAGGCGGTGTTCAAAGGTGAAGCAGGTGTTCATTACGCGTACATATTAATTTAATTTCCAGGTCATAAGAAATGGGCCAAGTTCTGGAAATCGCAGTATTGCCGCTCTTGTTTCGTGTACAAAGCGATTCTGTGTAAGTTAGAAATAGGTATTCGCGGAAACTTGCGAATGTATGTCGAGATTTCGTGCTCAGGTTGAAGATGACATGATATTGTATTATGAAACTAGTCACGCGCCCCGGCTTCGTTCGAGTACCAGATTGTGTACTTACAATTTTTTTTTGTATCATATTTTTGCCAATTAACACAAAACCTTAATGAATTATCATACCCAAATCTTCATTTTTATAGTAGAAGATTGCAAGAGAGCAAATGGTTCACCCCATACCAAGTGAACGCTACCCATAAGCATCTGCAAGAATCTAATGAGATGCAGATGTGTTGCCTACCTTTAACGGACAGAGGAGAGAATAAACAGAAAATGGTTATTTCCCTTTCCTATTGATCCCCTCCACCGGCAAGCTTTCCTTATTAGCAAAGGTTAGGACTGTCTTCTGTGAGGTCGTGGCATTTCACCGTTTAACAGATGTTGTTGCGGGCTCTATCACTCTTGAAAATTAATTACTCCGTCTATTGGTGTAAATCTTTTTTCCTTCTTCGTTTCTTGTCTTCTTTTCTGATTTTTTTTGTTAAATTTAAATTATAGTTAAATTTCTAGTTGTTATTGTTTATTATGATTTGTATGATATGTAACCGAGTATTTTGAAGCGCCAATAGCTTAATGGTTAAGGGTACGGACTACCGATGAGATCGTGGGTTCAAATCCGCCATTCGACTGTTGTCGGTAATCACATCCTAGGACAATGTTATAAGCTTAAAAAGAGCTGTTAATATCTTATAAAATATAAGTAAGATGAGTTAAAACGTAACAAACAAATAAATTGACATTTATAATATTAGTTAGGATGTATACCAGGTGTACATTGCAGATGCAATCCGTTCCTCACTGCGTCTCACAAGACGTTGCACCGAAAGCGCTCGAACAATTGTGTCGCGTCTGAAAATTGCGAAATATCACGTCTCGTGAAAACCAGCAGCATTTGGGAGGGACGTTTAAGATTCAATTTACTGAGAACTACGCGGCCATGCTGGCAATTGTCGCGACTGTCTAGTGAAATGAGCGCGCATTTAAGTTTATTTATCGGGTGCATACTATAGTCAGGAATAATGTACGAGTACAAGGATGAAAAAACGCGTGCGATTGTGTGAGTCAACAGCACAAGAAAACACGTTCCATTCAAGATATGTTTTAGAAGACTGAGTTTTTCTCTAATGACACTGTTAACATCTTTCACCTACGGCTCGACCGGTGAAATACCGCGACCTCACAGAAAACAGGCGTGAAGTAGAAGTATTCTGCGTTTCAAGTGATGAGTAAGGTGTTTGAAGCCTAATTGTACTCCTCATCCACTTCCCATCCATTTCAAATAAGGTAAGGATGGAAAGGGGGAATTTGACGGGAGAAAGGATAAGTAGGAAATGGATTTTTTTTTCTGTTTATTCTGTCCTCTGTCCATTAAAGGGATGCAACGCATCTGCAACTCATTAGCTCGTTGCAGATGCCTACGGATGCCATATGATGATGTACTCGTTTGCCATCTTCTATTATAAAAAAAGAACGAGAATGTATTCTTTCAAACAGATAAACTATCAACATATTTGAGTTGCACAGTCATATCTAAGTATATCTTACGACTCATCTTTCGACCATGTCCCCAGTTAACATCAGCTGGTTTTGCGGTTTAGCGCGTGTTTGTTAATTATATAAAAAATCATAGCAATATTGTATTGGACAAGAATGTGACACGAAATAAATACACTAGAAAATAAAACAAATATCTAGAAGCATTAAATTTCCTCTGGTACAAAGAATACAGACCTCTCTGTATAGCGAACGTGCAGTAAAATTTTATTAAAAACTTCTAACTCGGAATGCTAATGTTATTGGAAGCGAGGGTAGGGGGAGGAGGTCCGGGGATTCAATTCCAACAAGTGGTTTGTTCGATATTGCCTCGCGTCTGAGGGCATGGTACATTGTCGGACAAGAATAATAGGACACTCTATTAATTTGGAATTCTAGTTGAGTGTTTTAGGAATGGAAATGTGAAACTTGAGTATGTTAACTTAGAAAACTTTTTGATTGTCACTTAAGTTCATTGTTAGTAACACATTGGAGTATTTTTTCATTAATATTGGAATATATGAAATTATTATTTTCTGAAATGCAGTTACGAATTTCTGTATTAAGGTAAATCTATTATTTTAAACTTTGTGGTGTATTTGCGTATTTAAAACAATATCAGATTATTTTTAACCGATTTCATTACATAAAACTTGGTGCAAAATTATTTTTAAACTTTTCACACTCAAAAGTATAGGATTTTGAACCTAATAAAGGTTAATAAATACATAACATTCAAGTTACTTGAACTAGCTATAAACAGAGGTAATTTAAAACATCGTAATAAATGATCTCGATCTCGAATAAAAATAACATATATTTAATTTGTTCTTTTAATTTTGTCCTACAGTGTACTCATCTGCCAAGCTTAATAGTAAACGGATGCATTTGAATGTGACTCCCGCACACACATGGTTTTTTTGCAAAGCAATACTTGAATGGAAATTGTTTAACTGCGAGAAAAGATCAAATCGCTCGCTTACACGATTAACTTAGTGCAAGAGTCGAGCTAGTTACCGAGCACGTGGGAAATTAAAATTGAACTTAAAGTAAATTGTTGCTTAATAAACTTGTGTTGTCTTACGTCATGTTGCGGATGTTCAGGTAGCGTATCGTCAGGTGGTAAACAAGCAAGCAAATTCACCCCTGCACTAATTAATCAGTTACAGGTGCGATTTAATGGACAGAGGCGATAAACAAAACAGGATATTCCCCTCCCCCCCACCTAAAATCTTCGCCTCCTTCCCATCTTTTCGTGATTAGAAAAGAATAGGCAGAAGACTTTGCTTGACACTTGTCTCGTGTGAGTGGTGTTCCACTGGTCGAGCCAACATATTCGTGCAAGAGATGTTCTTTGTTTCAGGCTCTACCACTGTTGTTACCTCTTAACATAAAATGCTCTCTTTCTCTGTACACTGCCATACTCTTACACAAAATAACATTTAGTTTAATAATTTTTAGCTTTTAATATTAAATATTAAAAGAAAACAATTAATTGATTTTACTTAGACAAAAGTAAGAAAATTATTAAAACTTTCGTGTGAGACAATATTAATTAACTTTTTTATAAAAACGGCTTTACTCACGTTCGTGTTTATTCTCGGTATTTTGTACCGACAAGTTTCGGACCTGTCGGAAGTCCTTATTCAGGGTGACTGGGATTAATTCGCGGTCGCGCCCCGCCTCGCACTGCCTGAAGATGGACCTCCGACAGGTCCGAACGTAAACAAACACTAAAGTTAAATAAGTTAGACAAGGTAGTTTTAGAAAGTTGTAGATGACAAGAAAATAAGTCATCATAGTATATTCTCGAATAAATTTCTTCAGCCACTTTATAAGTTAACTCCGCCAGATATCAAATTACAATGAAGTGCAGGCGAACGGCGCACGGTGCAAAGTTTAATTAGTCGACTCAAGATGAAAATTTTACCGTGCAATTTAACTGCTCTTCGTATGGCCGCGCTCTCTCTTAAACGAGTTCGTTTGTCTTCACTTTTAGTTTTAAACGGGCCCCAAAACTCTTGATTAGTCTCTTCAAGTCTAGATTGGATGATACAATGTTATCTCTACTTTGGTTTTCTTTATAATAAGTTTTTATACGATCTTATAATACATAAAGCTTAATGAGAATCTTATTTATTGACTATTTACTTTGATTTATGTGTATTTAATCAAAGTTATGTTGCTCCAAGTTAAGAAAATCTTTCAAAGACTTACCAAATGCGAAGAAAGATTGCTTCTCTTAACTTATCTGAGAGATACGAAGGTTACATTGTTGGTGATACACAAACACAACAAAGATAACCGATGTTGTCTGAAGAATTGGAAACCTTAAGTGGTAATGGCCGGCCATGTGCTCGCAGAGCGGATGGTCGTTGTAGCCAAAATATTTTGCAATGGACGCCAAGTATAGGGCGACGGATCGTTGGCAGACCAGAAGACCGATGCTCTGGTCAAGATTGTAAGAGTCCTGTGGATGAGGACGTCAAGCGATCTTAGTGATGATTCATAGAGAAAGCCCACATCTAGCAGTGGACAAGTTGTAAGGCACAAGTTGTCCAATGATGATGCTGAAAAATTAAAATGCATTCTAAAAGTCAATGCCAATGTTATTTCTGCATGTCCAGTTTTCTATTTCAGTTCCTTAATTTTATTGTTTTTTTTTAATTCTTTTGATTAGTGATTGACACAAAATTCATTCTAGTCTTCTATACAAGGCTTTACGAGTAATATTTTGTTCTAATTGTTTTTTCGTTTGTTCCAGGACGTAGTACACACGATCAGCACCCCACACGGCCAGGTGCAGAGGATTGTCGTCTTTAAGAAGAATGGAGTACAGGCGATGGTTGAATATCCTTTTCAATAGTTATTACTGTTTGTATTATAGATAGTAAAGTTGCATACGATGGAATAGCAAATAATTTAAGCCTATTATTAATAAGTAATTTCAGATAAAAAAACTTTATAGACTGAATTAATATGACTACAATACTATCATCAATGAATACTATTTGATTAGAGAAATGTTGAGTTAAACATAACTTAACCTAAGTTCTCAAGGCTCAATATATCTCTGAAAAAATATTTGATTTGTTTAAGCGGTAAAATATTGTTTAACAATCTTTTTTATTGAATATTAATAGATTATTTATATAATTGACTTACATTTCTTTTAACGAAGTTTAAAGCTTGTGACTAAGACATGGTTCACAACAACAGTCGAATGACCGGACCCACACGGACCCGACCCATACGGTTTGGTATAGATTATATGTATATATAATATAAAACGAAACAATCTTGAAGACTTACGTAAACCTATATATATAGTGTGTTCCAAATAAAGATGTAAATTTTGTAAACAAACGTCACTTACCCTTTGTGTTACCCGTTTTGTGAGAATCGTTAGATAAAATAGTTAATGTTATTTTAAAGAATTGCGAGTAAAAGTTATTTTTCGAAAATATGTTGAATTTATGAATTTTAGCGTAAAAGGTAAGGTGTGAACATTGTTTACAAAAATTCCACCTTAGTTTGGAACTAAATCATCAAGGCGATTTCTCTCAAGTCAGTAGAGCAACCTAGATGTTTGAGTTGATTGTGTAAACCTCTTAATGGAAATAGGGCATCCAGTAACATTAAAGGTGTATATTTTTCAACGGCTTCGTTTCAATGCGATGCGTGTGATAGCGGGCAGCGATAAGCGTACAAGTATATGGTCGGTAAACCAATAAATACAGTAAAATTCAAGCATTCTTTTTATACTTTAAGTTATCTCAATCTATCCAATTTTCATCAGCCCCTTTTTGAGTCAACTGCTTTGAGTTATAAATAATTCTGCGACTTGTTTATTTGTGGTGAAAAGAAATGGTAATAATAAATCTGCGTTTGGCCTGATGATTGAGGTGCCGGAGGCTTAATTCTTCATCCCTGTCCCATACATTTCTAATGATGATAGGTTGGTAAGGGAAAAAAGACCGGGGACCGGATAAATATTAAAAAGGTATTTTTTTTATGCTTCATTCCTCTGTCCTCAAATTCTTATGGGTGGCCATCGCTAGAAGTCGGGTGGATTGCTTGCTCGCTTCTCACTACATATTCTAAAATAAAACCGCTCCCGCTATAAGTGTGACCGCACCCTAATCCAAGTAAGTTGAGTGCATACCATTAATAGTGAAAAGTAAATATATAAAATACGTTTCTGTGTTATTTAACGTTAGCGCCGGCTCCGACTCTAGCCGCGCTCTATATCGCGCTACGTTTTACACTATAAATATTTACACTGACACTTACTTGATTACACTCCCACGTTAGAACAGAGTGTAAAATTGAGAATAGATTAGATTTCCGTGTCTCTGTTTACCCTTTATATTTACATCTATAAAATAAAAATTGGCCATTATTATTAAAATTTTGACACCTAGATGGCGTTATTCTCAATCTTAAAAAATCCTGAATATCCCGGTAAGAAGAATGGGGCAGACTGTTTAAGTTATGGCATTACCATCGGTTCTTGATAAATGTGCAACGTATCAAATTAATCTGACCTTATGAAGGGATTCGAAATCACGTTTAAATTCCATTACACGCAAACATACATACATTCACACAACAAGCTAATAAAAGCATGTTAGTCAGATGACTTTTAGGAGTTCCTTTCGTGTATATATTGTTTGCGAGGGATAAAGTTTCTTGACCACAACGCTGAGAATGTTCAAGTAAAGAACGGTGGTATTAAGAGTATCCGTAAACGACGAGCATGCTTCCGTAGATGTATGGATGTAGAAGAAGCGATGGAGATCTACCTAGACCAATTGTAAATACTCTACCTACCCTTTTTTTAAACGAAAACATCTTTAGCCGCGCAACATGCAACAACATGCTTATTGTAATGAAAACATCATTAGACATGTTAAACAATTTTATTCAGGAGTAGGAAGCGTCTGTCCTCAATGACTGACATTTTTTATTTATTTATTAATAACAATAATACATTATTGAAGAAATTCTTCCAATTAGATGTTATATATACGTTAAATTATAATTTAAAATAGTAATAAATTTAAGTTCATACATATGAATAAAAAAAGAAAAAACAATAAACAGCTCACATTGTCTTCCATACATTTGAATACAGCCTGTGTCGAGTACAACTAAATATATATTTTATCTATATTTAGATATGATATTTAAGACCCTTATGGCGACCGACATCGGCGCAATTCTTAATAGATTCTGAATAGATTATTTTGTTTTATTTATTATTTATTGTTATTTATTTTATAATCTATGTTACTTTTCTCTTTCTCTTTGGCCTCTGGTTCGTTCAGGAGCGCAAAATGAACAATTAAATAATGATAAGAAATTAACTCGAATATTTTCTTAAAGAATATTTAACATTTATGTCATTACATTCACTATTACATTAGACATTAAGTCGCTCAATTGTATAAATTATATTTTAATACATATAATAAAAAGTGGACGAAATATTCGATAAAATGTAGGATGATATTTAGATCTTGTTATCTTTCGGATATCTTGTTGCCCTTCAAGGACGCAATTTCATGTAAATTCATTGCCAGCATTTTATGTAAATACGCACGCGGCGTATATTTATAAACTTTTATATTAAAAGT
>JWHW01037948.1:58703-72238 GCA_000931545.1 Papilio glaucus | reverse complement strand
TAATACACAATTATAAACATCGCCCTTAAGGTATTACCACACCAAACCTTATGTATTTGTAAATACGCGTATCGTCGTTTTTATAAAATAATCCTATCTTAAACCTGATTATGAGTAAAGTGAAGATAAAAATAAATAACAGATCTTTTAAACTCAACCCCATGTAAAAAGATGTTCTTGTTTGTGTCAGTTATACTATTTGTTTCCTCCTCTGTTCATTATAGGTGGGCGACATCTGCAACTCATTAGATTAGATTGTAGCAGATGTCTATCAGTGATTAAATATCGATTATTTGCCACCTTCTTCCATTAAAAATAGACTTCGGTAAAAGGAGATGACTGAGCTAGCGTGGACACCAGATCATAATGCCATTCGGCTTACATACTCCCACCTCTCTCTACCATGCAAGAGAATCATCAAGATAGAAAGAAGTATTAAGACAATGAAGAAGGAGGGAAACAAGCAAACGATTCCCCTGCTCTTAAAACGCTAAAGATAACGGCCCAGATTGACCGGGTAGAACCGGAAGACCGGGACCGGGAAGAAAATAATCATTCGAACCCAAGTTGAATCAACAAAATGTCGGAAAGTATAGGTCACGGTGTAGCGTTAGACACTAGTCTTTTAAATAAGAAGAAACAATATTAGTGAATGTCTATATAATATCTGATTACCTATAAATGCTTTTGTTGTAAAGACATTGAAGCAAAAAGTTGCTTCAATGCACTTCCGAACATCACCCTGCTCGTGGCGAACGTTATCCCTAAGGTGTGGCGGTGGCTTAACTTTGCCGTAATTATAGACGGTGACTTGTAGTGGACGTATTTTAGTTGTTCAGTACGCTACGATATTTATAACGGTTCTGAGTGTTACGTCACTAATGAAGGAAGTAGGGAGAGAATTCTTGTTTCGATTTATATTTTAAACTACTGGAATATCAAATAAATTTATGAGCTATGCAAGCTGTCTACCTCTGGCGTTCCACGGTCGCTATGGCTTCTCGTCTGTCTGTTTACGTCAATATTAAGAAAACTGGCGGACGATTGGCGACCGCGTGAGTGAGACAAGATACAAGTTGCATTGCACGCATACATTGTAGTGGCAGCATAGCCAGGCCATCGAAGTATCCACGCTACGTAAGGAGCCGTAGCTCGTGGCGATGTCGCAACACCGTAGCTAAATGAGTTACCTACTAAACATTCCTGTAACTGTTTGCTTTTGTAACAAGCGACATCGAATTTAAAAATCATTAGAAAATCATTCATTTAAACTCCTGTATTACATGTAGTATGTCGCAGCATAGCTAGCTCATTTAAAATACCTCTCTACCAATTCAAAGCTGAACTTACTATACTTCTTATAAGAATAGTTTAATTTGAAATAGTGGTACAGAGACGGTTGTCTAATATAAACATTGTACGATCACGTGTAAGAAATCCAGACGCCACTCTCCGGACTGGTCTGTCCAAACAAAACGTCCGCTGCGAAAATCTCTATGATGTAGTGATTTGTTTTTAGTTTGAACAAAAAACGACTGATGAGTTATTGCTTGCACGTGGCGCGGTGGAAGCAATTGGCGTGTCACACCGACGCGTATCATAGGTTTATAAATTTAAAAATAACATCAAATTCAGGTTTTTTAAATTGAAAAGAACTAATTCGTATTATTTGAAGTGAAACTTCTTTAGCCGCGTTAGTTATATTTGGTAGGTGAAAATCTAATAGGTTCGCTCAACTGAACAAAATGCTCAAAACGCTTATTTGAATTTTGAATAGAACGAACTTTTTTTCATTCATTTTTCTTGTATTCAATTTTGTATTTTATTGTTAAGTTTTTTAATCGTTTATTTAAATAATTGTTTATTTTTGAACTGTTTGTATTGTTGAAGTCGGTAAAACTTCTCAAAGTAATACATATATAAAATCACATCTATACACCGAACGTTCACCTCAGCAATACGATTGAGCAATATAAATAGTTAGTTTTATTACGGCGCGGTGTGAGTGCGGCCGACTATAACTGTTGGGGCACAAGGTCGGACGAGCGTCGACCTGCGACGGGCGAACATTGCGCGGTGAAACATCGATACAATGAGCAGGGAATAACAGTGATTGAACTGGAACTGGGGGAACTAGGAACTTGGAGCTGGTATTTTTTTGAATAAGCACTCACGCTTCTAACTAGAGAGGTAGAAAGAGATGCAACTTGTTATGTCTGTACGCGTCGTGTTCTAACGTAGCGATTTGAATGTTCGTTCATTATGCGTAAGAGATGGAACAAGTTACTATTGTTTTTGTAAAGAACTCGGTAATGCTATACTTTAAAAATTCGCCGTCTTTCGATCACAGCACCCGTAGCAAAAGATGGGAATAATTGATTCATAAAAAATATTTAAGTTGGCTTTTAATTTTGCAACAAAAGGTATAATTATCGTATTGAGAACGTTGTGTCGTGTTCTAGTTAAAGTTGGTTCAGTGGATTCCCAGCGGTTGGATTTATTAGACGGCGGTTTGTCTCGCGTACCTCGATCGCCGACATTCATTCGCGCCATTAATTGACATTTATTGTCATTATTATAACCTACACAAATGCAAATGTATCTACCGTCCACTTCGGTGACGTGATTTCTTGACATTCAACACTCTATACCGTTAGCAACACTGTTTTGTATGTTTTTGTCATCTTTCATTTAAAATGATTAGGAAAAGATTTCACAGTCGTCCTCGTAAAATTGTTATTTAAATATGAAAATGCAGTTAATGTCATTCGATATTAAAAAATTGACTATAATCTTAACCAAAACATTGATATCTAAAATATTAACTTGCACACCAAGACAGTATAAATTCTTCATCACAGCATGGAAATAAGAACATCACAAACTCTTATTGATAGAAAACAAGCTAATTATATTTCAGGCTATTTTAAAAACATATACATACAACTATTATGTACTTATCCCCCTATATTATTGACAATAACAATATCTTTAAAAAGTACATAATACAGCATTTATAATTAGGCTTGGTATTCAATGTTGTCCAGAATGTTTTTTGATGTTCATTGTAAACAATAACTACCCCAAACGACATCCCTGTTTTAATTATTTTTCCTTCACATCTTACACCCGACGGATTTTATTCAAATTCGACGACAGTTGCCGCTGAAATTAGCGGACCAGCTTTGCTGAGCTTCCTTTGGTTTATCCTGGAACAAAAGCGTCTTTAATTATTATTTTTACTTTTAAGGTACGCTTATTAAAATTATACTTCTTTTGGCGCGTTTGGTGAATCTTTACGGTGTGCGATACCAACGACATTTGCGTTGCCATGGCAACGGATAATAATTTTCGGCATTTACGTATAAATCCAAGTTATTTAATTAAACTGTTATCAATTACATTTAATGTCTTTTCCTCACAAAGAGTACCGGCAGACGGGGTTAAAAATTTAGTTATTTTTGTTTTGTTACGCTGAAGAAGTATTTAACTGATTTTTTTTTTATTTAATGACAGACCAACAGTTACTATTTTATTATTATATAAGTTATTACCGATGATAATTAAGTTATGTACATACACCTCTCACAGGTTAGAACAGCTTACACTATTACCATGGTGAAGCCACTTCAGCCGCCGACTTGGTTACTTCGTAAGTTCAATCAAGTTTTCCGCAGCACGAATTATATGTGTGTTTGTAATTTTAATAAAAATACGTTTTGTGCTGTGAAATAGTGTAAAGTTAACCTTGAGGTAATAAATGTGCACAAACATCGTAGTGATAACCTAATGGTTAAACATGAGGTCGTGGGTTCGAATATTGTCATGAACCATGTCTTTTAAGCTTAGTTGAAATGGTTACAAGAAATATTAGTAAGTGATTTTAATAATCTATTTTAATTAAGAAAAAGTACACGCAAGTGGTTTACTTGATGTTACATCTGTCAAATAAGATCTGTAGATGTCAGAACAGAGAAGAAGTGAACAAGAGATGTCGGAGAAAATTGTCTAAAGAATATGAAATGTTTTTTTTTTATGGAAGAACGTGCAAACGGGAAAGCGGATCATCTGAAGTTAAGTGATTGCTACCCATATACATCCGCAAGCAAATGTGTTGCAGATGCGTTGTCTACCTTTAATGTACAGAGGGGGGCATAGACAGGAATAAGGATATTTCCTTTTCCCCGTTAACCCCCTCCCTGTCCAATCCTCTTCCCATCCTATCCTTATGAGGAAAGGGTGGGAAGGGGAAGAGGACTGAAAGTAGACCTCCGGCACCTCACTCATCAGACGAAACGCAGAGTACTTCTACTTCACGCCTGTTTTCATGTGCTTCATGTTTATGATTTGATTTATTTAATCTATACTAATCGTTTAATAAAAGAAGTCAACAGACTAATGAAGTCAATCAAGATAAACGTAACTTGCGGTGTAAAAATAAAGATTTCTGTTTGCGAGCGCAATTGACCGCGTAATGGTCATTTTGACGGGCGCGGGCGTCGTTTGTACGGTACGTTTTGGCTCGCGGCGATACTTTGCGAGATGGTATGGTAATGTGATTGTGCGGTCACCTTTGGCTGAGACCAATTTGTAAATGTATTGACTGCAATATCGTCACTTTAACATTTAAAACAGGCAAAGTTTGAAGATTATACTGGCAAATAATAATTTTATCTGCTTTGCATTTAACATGTATTTTTTAGATTTATCACTACTTAATTTAAATTATTTATATGTTCGTAGAATGAATGAATGATTACTTATATGTTCATGAACAACATCTGTTGCCTGAATGGGCCGGCTCGACCGGTGAAATACCACGACCTCACAGAAAACAGGCGTGAAGTAGAGTAGTAACATGCGTTTTGTCCCTTTAGCAAGGTGTGCCGAAGGTCTAAATCCGTCCTCTTTTCCTCCTTTTCTAATAAGGAAAAGATGGGAAGGGGAAGAGAATATGGTGGGCGAGGGTAGGTATAGGAAAAGGTAATATCCTTTTTCCTCCATCCACGTCGTTGCTTGTTGGTCACATAATATCAAATGACAGGCTCACTCGTAGCAAACTCGTGCTGAAATTATTATAAACTTAGTTTTTTTTCAGTTTTACTATTGATTTAACTTTTAATCCAATCTGAAGGTAAAATACTTTTTTGGTTTCTATACCCTTCACGTTGACAATGATGTAGCGATTTGTATAATGAAATACATCTTACAAAAATAACTTGTGGAAATGTTTTGACCGTTGCTATTAAATATCAGAAAATGTCTTTGTTGTTTTAAAAATAAAAATATGATACAGTTTGTCCGTACGTCTGAGACGTGGCTTCATTTTCCGTGCCGTTGATTCTTTTGATGTTTTCATTTGAGCCATTTATAAAACCGCGTCCGAAGAAAGTCATTCTGGATTTCGGTTTTAATAAAGTTTTCGAGTTTAAAAATATTTTTTTATTTCTAATAAAATTGAAGTTGTTACAAATATTTAATTTATTTGTATCACAATTACTATTACGGAGTTTTTTTTTTAAATAAAACGTTTTTAATGTACGATTCTTCCTATCCTTTTTTATTTATCCCTCCCTTGTCCATTAAAGGTAGGCAGTCAGGCAGGCTTCTGCAACTCATTAGCTTGTTACAAATGCCTATAGTCACTTACCATCGGTTGAACTGTTTGCCACCTTCTGCTATAAAAAATATCTTGATCAAACGACTAATAATTCAGTCTATAACTGTGTTTTAATTATAGTTAATATGTTTCTGTTTCTTGTTTTAAAGTTATTACCTAATTTAATATAAACAAGCTTATAAATTTTCTTAGTGGCTACAACACTTTTACGTTTTACAATAATATTGTATTTCAATGGTCGCTAAATTGATATTTTTCCAATATACCGTACGTCTCCTGACAATGGAAACGTTGTCGTATCGTCGTGTACCTGATTTTGTATTGTGTATTAACGTGTTGTTGCAATTTGAACCTTAACTCTATTGGTACAAGTTTGAAAGTATCGAGTCGGCGACACGCGCGAAGGAAGCTCTACACGGCTGCGACATCTACTCCGGATGCTGTACACTCAAAATTGAATTCGCGAAGGTGAGTTTATATTATTTATTTATCAAGATAAAGCAAATGTTTCTTTTTTATTGTTAATAAATAGTCAAGAATGTTATAAGTCGCCCGTGCGAAGCCGGGACGGGTCGCTAGTTAAATATAAAATACTTTATCTTGCCGGCGGCTTCGCACGTATTCGTTTCTCATTTTTCTGACTGAAAATATTTGTAATCGCTTATTTTTGCTAGTAATCAATATAGCCTATGTTATTCAGGGATGAAGTAGCATTCCAATGGTGAAAGAATTTTTGAAATCGGTCCAGTAGTTTTTGAGTTTATTAGTTTCAAACATACAAATCTTTTTCTCTTTATAATATACGTATTTTGAAAGATTTAAAATTGATGGAATTAATTTCCCGGATGTTTGAAACACAACGCCACACAAACAGCAGTATATTATGATGCCTGCACTTAGCGAGGCTTCGGGTTTCAGAAAATGTTTGTATTGTCTCTGGTGGTATTAGATATCTGACTCGAATCTATCTACAGGGTGGGATTTTTTAGCCATAACAAGAGGAAATTTGCACTTATTTATTATTGAGAGGAATTAATTTCTTTACAAACTACGCAACTGATTTCAATGCGGTTTTCATCAATAGACAGAGTGATTCAAGAGGAAGGTTAATATGTATAATACATGCATATTATAGTAGAGAAAAACAGAGAATTGCTAAGATTTGTAATGTTGTAAAAACATATTTTTGTGCGCTCACATTGCAAACGCTGGCTAAACCTTACGAGATAAATCAAAATAATGTACTATAGAATCTTAAAACGATGTACAAAAAAGTCCACGATATCTATCTTCTAAGAATAACTCACTATACCCATACCCATCATCTCCCTGCCCTTTTCCCACTCATGTGGAGTCGGCACAGTATGATTGTAGTCCACACTGTATAGGTTTTGACTACAGTTTTTACGGCCGACCGCCTACCTCACGCCAACCCTCCTCGGGATATCTATTCTAACTTCTAAAATTATATAGTCACAATACACATTATGATAATATCTTGACAGTTATCGCAAAATACAAACTTACGCCTGCGAAAATAAATAATTCGGATCAAAGTTTGCCGGCACAGTTACAGTTAAAAATATTTAAATGTACTTATTTATGGATAGGCCTAATTCTGATCCTCTTCCCATTCCCAACCTTTAGTAATAGGTAAGGGGTGGTAAGGGGAAGAGGATTTGACGGAGGAAGGGATGGTTAGGATAAAGAAATATTCTTTTTTCTATTTATCTCTCCATCTAAAGCGTTCGCAACTCATTACCTTGTTGCAGATGTCTATGGGCAGCTTAAAAGTAGTTGAACCGCTTGGTATTATATTTTTATTGACAAATTACTCCATTGTTTTAAATATTAAATGTTATTCGTAGTTTGTGATCACTTTGACCCCGAACATGTTTCGATTAAAAGTTTTATTGCAACTCGCGCGTGACACGTCGGGTACGCTTTCATTTGTCAAAACAAAAACATGTGTATTTTTGTGCACAAACATTTTAATGATGTATTAATTTGTTATGACATTCATGTATTCATTCACTAGATATTTTAGTTAACAGAGCTGGCTTAAGGAAGTCCGATGGGGAAAGAAAACTATTGCGTTGTTGTGATCGTATCGCTGCTTAACTATGTTAAATTCAGATAATAAAATATAGTGTGATTGGAGCTCTTGACTTATCTTCTATACATATAATAAAAAGATCACTATCTGTACATGGAAGATATTAGAGAAAAACTATTCTTGGGGCCTTAATAAACGCAATAAAACCCAAAACAATGATTATTAGAATTTTTGTCTGTGTGTTTGTTACCGCTAATCTCAGAAACGGCTTAACCGATTTGGATGCGGTTTCACTAATGTTATGTGGTAAGCTTCACTTAACATTTAGTGTTTGTTTTATCTAAATCGGTTAATAAATAAAAAAGTTATGTCAATTTAACTGTGCTACGGCCATACTGTGTCGACCCCATATACGCGAGAAAAGGGCAGGGAGATGATGATGAGGCTATGGTAGTATTAAGTAATATTATTTCGTTTAAGTAAAATTGCATTGCGATTGCAACCGTGGGGTACAGCTAGTATAAATAATAAATGTCATAAATAATGTAACGAATAATTTTTGAAAGGTCGAATTAACGTTATTGAATCATATGAAATTTCCAAAAATATTTAAAATTTATACATAAAATCACGTAAGATATTTCTTTAACGGAAAGCTAAATGTAACCCGCAGTGTCAGAGTACTCTCCCGATAATCCCGGCAATTAAACTCTGGCGAGAAGCGTTGCAATGAACATAAAGTGATATTCCCGGATTAAAAATATCCAATGGCCGCCCAGTTTACATGTGCCCCGAATGTAGTGCCAAACGCTGTCAGGTTCTTTTTTTGATATGTAAAATGCTCCTACAGCATAAACCTCCGTGTAGGGTGACCATATTAAATTTTAAATATACCTGATAATGCGCTTGTCGTGATAGACGGACATGTAAGTGTAGATTAAATATATCTAGAAGGGGCGATAGATGTGTGCCAGGGTCATGATAAATGTAATTTTTTAATCTGTCTACTCCTTCGGTTAACGGGTGTGAGTGTATAGTAATATTGTTTTAGTAGTAAAAATGGCGGCCCAAAGAAACCCCTTCAAACAATTGATTACGTCACTCTTACTTCCATTAATTTTCTCTTTCTTCAGTTTAATGGCGACGTGGGAGTAGTTGAGACTACCTCATAATTGAAAATGGTAGGTATTTAAACGTTCATATTTCGGGAACTTGCAAAACTATGGTTACCCTAACGTCATGAATGCAAAAGCGTGCAACAGATAACAGAGGCAAGTGCCGCGTCTGAAAATGCAACCGTTTTACAAACAAATCCATTGTTCATTCAAACTTTATAAATACGGGATTTAAATATCTACGTATCGATATGTTTTATATAGTTGAATTTGACAACACTAGTTATCAACTCAAAAATCAGAAACTTGACGGATGCATTGCCAACTTTTGTATGGGATAAAAGAGGAAAGGGTAATGGGGAAATAAAGATGAGGGCTGTGACACGTGCCCTACACACCAAACAGACGTGTGCGGTGTGTCGAGAAGGAAAAGTTTAAATATCTCTACTACCCCTGTTTTCTGTGAGGTCGTGGTACTTTTCTGATCGACTTAAGTGGATCAACAAAAAGAGAAAATATCATTTAAATACACTGACCTTTTAATATAATTCCTTGTTAGTAGAGTGGACATTTTTATGAATAAATTGTAGAAAATTAGATAGGTCAATACAGCCACACCATTAATGTTAAGGGAAAGTATTTTAACTGTATTGAATCATTCACATGATCTATTTTGTTTGTGTGAAGAACGCCAGGTGTGTTAGTCGTGTATCATTTGTAATTTATAAGTATGGGGCTGTACTTGGGCCGGTCGTTGACGTCTATTTATAAACTATCATTATTGTACGGTGCCTACTGTTGTCATTGAATACAATGCGACGGACAAAAGTTTGTAGTTGTGTTTGTTTGTTTGTGTTTAAAGCAATATGTAGTTTTGTTAAACTTGTTTTCGAATGCAAACGGGTGATATCGCCCGTAAATAGTCAAGTGCATAAGTGCATACATTATTTTGTTGGTTTCTTGAAACGATTTACTTTTATTTTTAAAAGTTCGTTATTCGCCGGGGCAAAAGTTGACGTAGTGGCAACATAAATCATCCGCGCGTGCCGGAGATGTGTTGTTGTGTTGAATTTAAGAGGGTAAATGCATAAACTTGTGACATGAGACAATTTTATTGTCTTGAATATGTTTAAAGTTGTGTGTTGAAATGATATTGTTGATTTTATTTACTCAGATTGCTTTCAAACATTTTAAGCTAGCTTTATAACGACTTCTTATAATTACGCGAATACTAAACTTTGAAATAATACTAATTTACGAACTTTATCGCGTTTATTTTAAAATTTTGAGTCACACTAAATCTGTCATAACGTAATGGTTAGTAAGATACTTGCTTTTTACGTCGCAGGCCGTGGGTTCGATTCCCACCCAGGGCAGATATTTGTGTACATGAACATGTCTGTTGACTCTGGGTGTAATTATCTATTTAAGTCTGTATTTATAAAAGAAAAGTAGTATATAATGTATATCAGTTATCTGGTTTCCGTAGCACAAGCTCTGCGTTGTTTGGGATCAGACGGCCGTGTGTGAATAATGTCGAAAAAACAACTTTTCTTAGTTTATGAGTTTTTAAGAAAAATGAAGGTTAAAATAAAATAGTTAAGTACTAAACTTAAGGAGTAAGGAAAAAAAACAGAGACAGTCATAAGGACTGCCGACAGAAGTGAAAACTAAAAACAAGCTCGATGATAGTTTAATTATAAATAATCGACAAAAAACCCCTTGTGTCTTACAATCAAATTCAAAATTGAATACAAGAAAAATAAATGCAAAAAGCTCGTCGAAACTGTTCCAAATTCAAACTACTTCCGATCTCATTTTCATAACGCTCACGTCGTGCATTCACCAGATTACTACCCAGTCAAGCGTGCCTAAAGAAGTTTTAATTTCAAAAATTAACGTAATTTTCTTAAGTCCCAATTTTACCCAGTCATCCCGGAAGCTGCTAAACGGTTTCACAAGGACCCTCCGGTCAAAATGTTGTAATGCTTCCGAGCATAACCGGGTATATGAGGGTAGGGGCTGATCAATTTCTAATATCGAATGTATCATAATGGACTCTTTGTGGACGCTGAGCATAGCTCATGTACCGGCTATACGGACTTATCTATAGCGTGATTTGTCACAGGGAAGTGGAAAACAAATTTATGTTTCGAGATTTTTTTTAAAGTAAAGGAAATTTTATGGTATCTCTGGTAAATTAAATAACATTGTCAACAACGTTAAACACGTTGACTATGGGACGTGGGACTGAGGGTTGGTGGACCTTCAGTGGACAAAATCGTTAGTCCATCTTGTGGGACATACTCACGCTGCGTTGTCTCAACCGTGACCTGCATTGGAGAACGTTTTTGCTCCATTGACCATCCGTTCCACAATATTCATTCCATTCATTCTACTACCGTGCGGTTACCGCGACATTTCCTGCCTCGCATAGCCGCGTTGTGGAATGATCTGTCGCCTGCGGTATTTCCAATCCAATACGTCTTAGGGACTTTAAGAAGCTAG
This sequence comes from Papilio glaucus, assembly GCA_000931545.1. NCBI lineage: Eukaryota > Metazoa > Arthropoda > Insecta > Lepidoptera > Papilionidae > Papilio > Papilio glaucus. The sequence continues at coordinate 60,939 of JWHW01037948.1, read as the reverse complement.
TATACTTCTTCCTTAAAGGCCGACAACGCGTCTACAATTCCTCTGGTGTTGCCGATGTTCATGGGCGGCGATGATCACTTTATTTTAGGACACCCCTTGCTTATTTTTCTTACTTATCCTATAAAAAATACTCCTCACTAGAATTAGGAAGGTTTAGGTATGTGCAAATTAGTTACCTTTTTTTCTAATGAATTTGAATGGATAGAACGTAGCTCTAAAATCTAGACTCCCTTGGGGTATATAGATGTGAATACTTAATAACAACAGCTGTAATTCATTCTTTATTTATTAAGTTAAAATGGTGTGCGAAGGACTTCATTATTCGAACTGCGGTTCAGCTAGCCCTTGGAGAAATGTCTAACGAATTCTTGTCTAAATGTTTGTAATACGACTTAAGTGGATGAACGTTGTACAAAGTTCTGAGTAAACTTGTACCAATTTTATTCATCTTATATACTTTTTAAAAGAATACTAGTCTTTATCTTACACATTTGCGTAATACATGTAGTATTAAGCAAATGTGAAAGAAGGTATGCTTCGGTGGTTCGGGCAAGTTGAAAGGATAAATGAAGAGAGAGTAACGAAACAAATTTATGTTGGTAAAGTGAGTGGCAGCGGTGGTAGGGGTTATATCGATCAGATTAGTGGCTTACTAAAAAAAGGGCATGAATGCTTAGATGTATGGATGTAGAAGAAGCGAGAGAGGTGTGCCAGGATCGCGCCAAATGGAAATACATGATCTCTGCCTACCCATCTGGGTTACGAGTGTGAGCGTACATTTATTTATCAATGTTGCCATGAATTGCAACGTGTGATTACCAAAAAAAAATATCTGTCCACAATTCGGAGAGTTCATAAACTGTAGAGAAATCTCACGTCAAATTGTCAATGATTCATTACTTTTTTAATTCTTCTTAACTTAATTACTTCTTATTTTCCTAAAGCAACATACATATAATCTAACAGAAGCGCTAACAACTTGACTGAAGCATTAAGTAACTAGCAATGCTAAAGTATACGCATAAGATACTTACACTGGGGGCCAAAAGTAATGGGAATTTGTTATATAAAAATATATATTCTAACAATTCAACTCACTGCATACAAAGAGTAACCATGAAGTTATTAAATTATTACATTAATAACTAATGACATGACAGAATAGCTTTTTAATAATAAATATTAAAAAGCTATTCTGTCATGTTATTTAGCCGGTCATTTAAAAAGATTATGTTCTATTCTAATACACGTCAGTCACACTTACTAACAAACGATTTAAAGGTCCAATAGACGAAAATACTTGGAATTACGGCCACGTACAGATCGGCGCAGCGTAGGCATGCCTCTCACACGGTGGTCCGATGGTCCATAGGATGAGGGTAGAGACATATATATAATCAGCATATCTAATCTTTGTAGGTTGATACTCTCTCGGTAAGTCTAAGTTGAAAATAATTTGTATATATAATAAGTGTGACACACTTTGTATGGTAAGCAGTGTACAATGCGAAAAAGCGTCAGCGTGACGTGGGCAAAAGACGAGCGCGTCTGAAGTGTACTCAGGAGTAGTAGTCTCGGCGAAGGCTTTGTGCTCGCGGTTAACTGCCTCGTTACTTCAACCGTTGTCAGATTAAACTCTTACTGTTTGCAGAATTAACTTTTTAACCATTTGCTTTGAAACGTTTTTATATTCCTTTTGTTTTAGCGATTCTCAAAGCGGCTTCCATGATAAATGGTTCCAGCTATATTATTATTTCACATTAAATTGTTTAATATATTTATGTATATCTATATTATTTATATGTATATTAATGTACGGATATCAAAAGTATATAAGCGAGACGTTTGTTTGCGGGTTCTAAATAACCTCACGTTACAATTTCCTATTATTATATTTTATTAATCAAAATATTGTGCATTTGAGTGTGAGCATAAGCCACTACAGATTGGCGCTTCTTCAAAATTATAACGAATGAATTCGTTACATACAAACAAATTTACAGAACAAGTTAATAAGAGTATTTAAAAAGGATTTCTCGAGTGTTACATGCCAATAAAGTTTAGTAACTGCTGGGCAATTTCTATTACTTATAAGGTATTGTGAATAATAAAATGTAATAAATCGGCCTACACAACACAACTGGCGTAGAGCGTAGCGCATCAGAATGCAAAGCCAGCGCCGTGGAAATGCAGACATTAGCCTATCGCTGCAAACAGTAGTGCGATGTAACTGGGA
>JWHW01037948.1:34679-44888 GCA_000931545.1 Papilio glaucus | reverse complement strand
GTCCGTACCCGTAATACCCGTAACCGATGAGCTTGTATGCGTAGTGTATGGATGTAGAAGAAGCGATAGAGGTGTGCCAGGATCTCGCTAAACGGAAATCCGCGATCACTGCCTACCCCTTTGGGTCACGGGCGTGACACACTATACCACGTAAAGTTAACTGTTATACGGTTTTAATACAAAACCGTAGTTACTAATTTCACAGTTCATTCGCAGTAACACGTGCCTCGATGACCACATTAGGGCACATATTGTGCGTAACAATCCTTGTATAGATGATGCTGTTCTACTTGTGTATAGAATACTAATGTTGGCTCATTTTTTTCAATTTTTGAAGTGACAACTTCATTAGCCGTGTTGACAGTATTTGGCAGGTGAAAATTAAGTTCGCGTAATCATCACGCGCAACATGCAACGCGCATTAGCATAACATGCTTATTGAATTGAAAACAGCCAAGATATACGATTTTCGGTAAGAGGGTTAATGGGGGTGGATGTCATCGTTGTCGGTTGTTGTTTTCACTTCGAACGTCAGTCCTTAATGGCTGCCAATATTTTTTTCTTTACTATATATTAACTGTAATGTTATGTTGTTTTGGTTAAGCGATTTTAAAAGATGCTTGTAATAGTGAGCCTCTGCCGTACATAGATTATAATCGCTGGCAAGTGTTACTTTCAAACTACCCTCGTTCGGGGCAAAAGAGCTCCGGGAGCACGTCCTTTTGGAAAGCGTCCAACGACAACGATCTAACAAGCCGTTGTTCCCGGCTATCGCTCCAGTGTCGTAAGTTCCTGGATTTAGTGGATTTGCGACGTTTTGAGCATATTTGATAAAGAGTCACGTAGCAAAATTGCCGAGTTTCATTGCTTCGGGACAATATTTGGCGAATGGAGTCGCGCAGTGTGAATGTAAAGTGAAGATTTTATTGGTATTTCAAGTTCAGGCTTTTTACTGTTTCTGTAAGCCAATATTCAATCGTCCTTCTAGTTGTTAATCTATATCCATTTTGTGTATATACATATCTGTCAATACTGAATAATTTTATATTAAATAAAATAATAATTAAATAAAAAATATCACTGTAACGCGTTCCGCCGACACTAGAAAAAATCATGTCGATCCTATCGAAAAGCCCAAACCAAAAAGGATCAAAAGTTAGGACAACAAACTGCTTCGACCAAGCTACAATTGAAAATTAAAGAATGAGAAGAGTCTGCAAATATTTATTGACAGTGAAGCAACTAGATTTAAATTCCTCGGCAAATTTAAAATTCCTCTCGGTGACGTAAGACCAGTATAAACAGATTGGGCTAAACCAATAGAAAAGCAACACGCAGAGCGCAAGGTAAATATTTCGAAGCGGACGATTGCGGTTTGCTTGCTTGTCGCGTCCGTAGATTTTCCTCTTGAGCTTTAAAAGATACCTCATTCAAAGCTTTAGACATTCTTGAAAATTCAGTTACTGACAAACTTTCAGCATCGCCCTATTCTATTTCTTCTCAAGAGAATATTTGAGGCATAATATTCTAAGAATTTACAATGCTATATGCGTTTTAAGTAAGTCTTCAAATATCTGTTGAAAGAGATATGTAGCCACCAGGACCAATTTCAGTCTAAAATCTAATTTTCACTATGTTTAACAAAAAATCAAATAACAAGATTCATTGAAAATAGCTAAGCATAAATTTGGCAAAAAACATAAATAGGTATTGAGGTCCTCGATCTCTCCTCCACCGTTGATCTAACCCTTTAGCACTCTGTATATATTGTAATGCCGTTCATTCGACAAGCAGTTACGCCAGTGAGTTTGGGGACATCGGGGATAGAGCTTAACCCACCTGTTGTTAATCAATCAATCAAATAGTTTATTTGCAAGAATATGGTACAAATGGTGTTACACTGGATCAATGTAAAACACATTCTGTCATGGATGGCGTTCAGATATTATAGGGAATATTCAATTTAAAATTTGTTATTGACATTATTCAAACATTCCCAATATTAGTTGTTAGTCATTTATTTTATTGTTTAGGATTCACTAGGATATATTTTAGAAAATATCTAGCAGAAGTTTAGAGAGTTTTAATTATTTAAACATTGTCAGAGGAAATTGAATAAGGTTTTGAGTTTAATTATTATATATCATAATATACATCATATCATATATAACATTTTGCTTAATAACTTTCAATATAATCTGTGACGCTGTGATTCAAAAAGTGACACGGATTAGATATCATTGGCCTTATTATCTCTTAAAGTTACCCACGTATTAATCGACCGGTAAAACTGACGCTGGCAACTCGTTCCAATGATAGAAAAGGTGACAACACTAGCGCCACATCGCCGTTGCGGTTGCAATTTCCATACAATAAAGAGGTCAGATGCCGGGGAACCTGGCTGAGTGTAATTTCCTTTCGCCTCGCCCCTCATTCCGCGCCTCTCGCCTCACGTTTCCGTCCATCACTCGACGTGGTGGAGAATTTTGTGGAAAATATTATATATGCTGGGAATTAAGTAACGTTTTCAGTAAGCAATTTACGTACTAATTAATGGCAAATGGAAGAGAAAGCATATTTGTTTCAAAACAATATGGTTTTATATAACCTTATTACGCTTTAAAAAACGAGTGTGTGTTTACATGCGGTAGAAGTGAATCTTTGTATTCTGTAAGAGAATAAGATTAACAAACTGTGGAGGTCGTTACAGAAAGAGATAGAGAGAGCGTACGATCGACAACTTCATTGATTGAAGTAGCAAGAAGTAGCAGTTCAAAAAGTTAACTAATAATATTATTTATTTTTAGCAATAATTGAGTTTTTTTCTTCTTGGGGTGGACTAAATGAATAAATAAATTAATTAATATCTCTGGCTCACACCCGTAACCCAGAGGGGTAGGCAGAGATAATGGATTTCCATTTGTCACGGTCCTGGCATACCTATCTCACTTCTTCTACATACATGTACGCATGCATGCTCGTCGGTTATGGAGTAAACCCATCGTGGACTCAAACCAATATTCTTAGGGCACGCTTATAATCATTATAACACTGCGTTTTGGATTATCTTGAGTAATATTTTCGATTTTGTTTATAAGTATGTTTTTCTCGTTTTAGCGTGTTAATAACCTCACTTACAACATGACGTCTAATTACATTGTTGTATTTTTTGCTGAATGCTTTGGTTAGTATTCTTTAAAATAAGAAATGTACTGTAGACTATTACAAACTAAAATGATTATTTAAATTTGAATATAATAAACTACTATCTAACACAGAAATAAAAAAAATTGTCGTTGTTCGAACGTTGTTTTTAAATTTAAGACATTTTTCTTAAAACTATATATCCATTTTACATGCTACATATATCTTTCTTATAACAAAGACAGGGGAAATTCAACTTTAAAATTAAGACACAAAGTTCAAATTTATCTGATTACATGGAAAAGTTTCAAAAGTAAGCCACAATCATAGTTAGGACTATAAGTACAACCTTGAACGTAGCTGCTTGATCGCGTGAATATTTTAGAGATGCGTTGCGTGGTAGCAAAGTGTAGTCGACACCGTATTTTTATTGATCTAGGAGTATATCGACTATGTTATGGCTTAATGGTCAGGGTATCTGTCTCCTACATTGCAAGTCCTGGATATGCGAACACAAATGTAACAATAAACAACAAATTATGTTTTGTTGATGATGGTGATCATTCTTCAGTCTTAGAACGGAACAACTACAGTATCGACAAAATTGAATATTGTTAACCAGTTTAATCCTTGAGTAATAAAAACAGAAAAGCATACCGTATAAGTCATAAAAGAGCAGATAGCAAAACAGCAAAGAACTCTCTAAACATAATTGAATGATATATTAACGGTTCTGATACTATCCGCTGTTAGCAAGCGGTGCTATGAATTGTCAACAGATCTAACAATCTTGTGACGCACGTACATATCAGATGGCTGATTGTAAAAGTTGTTCTTAATGAAACTGTCATATAATCACCATTAGGGTATAACAGTAAAACCAATACGCTACGTTTGACATACCTTGTGGCTACTGATGTAACAATCCAACCAAATGAAAATTAAAAATAACTCTGTAATTTTTTTACGTTTTCATTTACCTCTTCCCCGCACCTAGACTTGGCTGCGATGCAAAATCCACTTCATAAATGATACTTCCGTGGCCCTGTCGAGTTTCTAATGCGGTCTTTTCCTTCTTTTCACAATTTAATAAGCACTGGGACACCTCATTAAAAGTTTTAATGAATTAAAAACTTTATGAAACAAAGTCGCTTTGAGATACTTCTACTTCGTCTTTTGTCGGTCGGTCAGTTGCTCGGTCTTGTGACACTTTTTTTGTCAGGTGCTTAACTGTTGTTTTTTAATAAGCCTTTGCTTGAGGTTATTTTTCACAAACTTATTTTTTATCATTATGATTTACTTTACAATAAGATAGTATAGTTCAATGCAGGGACCGTTTTTCTTAAATAGCATCAAAAGAATGCACTCAGACCTCCATCTATGTTAGAGTAATTACCATCTATTTTGTAGATGCCTGGCTGAGATATGTGCATTAAATGAGATTTAAATGGGAAATGAGTTACTATATTGCACAAAACATAGATAAATATTTATAAATTGGGATTAAACAAAAACGGTATACTAGACTTTTTTTCGATAGAAATATATTTTCCCTGTCTACGCTTCTCATCATCGTCTTTGAGCACTTGTAAGGTTTCTGCTTCTTTTGCTTGCAATAGTAAATAAATTTATCCTGACATCTCTATTTGTTTTGTTTTATATTCTGCTGTCCATCATAGTGAAAATACATTTTTAATAGACTAACTGCCATATTTTTTGATGGCACACAATTCATATTTGTGTAAAAGATTCCCTTGTTTGTTTGTGTTTTTATATTGGATGCATGTCGGTATCGTAAACAAACAATAGTCTATTTGTTTTGAATAAACGTGACTAGAGATTGAAAAACGTTGTAGTATCAAATATCCTTATGATGTCATGTGTGAGAAAGTCCACTATAATTATCGTCGCGGTCCTTTGAGTCGATATTCGTCTACTGCTGGACGAAGGCCTCTCCCATTGCTCACCACAAAGATCGGTCTCCTGCCGCCCTCATCCAGTGGGCTCCCGCAACCCTGACTAGATCATCGGTCAATCGTGTAGGAGGCCTACTGACGCTGCGTCTACCTGAACGTGGCCGCCATTCTTTTCGGCCTTTCGGCTTACCGTTCTGCGAGAAATGTGTCATTATATCTGGTTCTTATTATTATCATCTAAATCTAAAGCAATGACAATCGCCATCGAGTGCTCTTAACAAAATATTTGCTTAATTAAACAAGGTTACATAGCTAAAGTCTTTTTTTATGGTATAATGTTTAATGTTATACTATTTATTAAATTATCTGAAAAAAATGCAGCTATTAAGAACCACCGGAAATCTATAGAGCTTTATTGATTAGATATTCGTAAATACCAACATAAGAGTTGGTTGGTATATGTATGCATGTATGTTATATAGACTGCAAAACGAGTGGACCGATTACGATGAAATTTTCAGGGCATGTGAGTGTTCCGCGAAGTTTGGTAGCGAATCGGATCAATATAATTAGTGCTACGCGTGCGAACTGGGACGGATCACTAGTCAACTGCTGAAGTGTTGAAATCTTGTTTATGTAATAAGGTTTAAGTATTATTGTCTATAAAGAAACAATTAAAAGATGAAAGAACAATTGAAAAAGCATGTGGTGTATAAAATACGTAAAATCTAATAATCGAGCTCCGAGCTTTTTAGTTGGTTTGTGCTAATAAACTAAACATTGTAGCTCGTAAGTAAATAACTAATTTACTTACGAGCTACTATGTTCTTGTTATATAAAGCAGGTTATTGAGCCTTAAATATATACTACTTCTCTTTTTCTATTACGAAAGAAAAATTAAAGTGATATAAAAATCGCTCAGGAACGTGACAACGAAAGATCACTGTCTTGTTTTGTCACTTATCTTCATTTGACGCAATCTTGTTATCCCATTTCTGATTTCTTTAACATCCATACATTAACGCTTGCTCACTCTCCGATCTCAGGATCTATTTGTCTATCTGCTGACACCAACTTTATTGTTTAAGAAAATTGAATAAACCCTTTAGGATCCTATTCTGATTTAACTTACTGTTTTACTGTTTTATTCTTCCATTTATGAACGTAAGACATCATATTTAGCCATTACGACTTTCAAATATAATACAATTATTACATCTACTTAAGTAGGAAATATTTTGATGGCTTTTGTTTTTTAAATATTTTGAGATGTATATTGTAGATACAATAGTTTGATAGTCATTTACTCTTGCTTATAAACGTAGTTCATAAAACTATGCATGGTATACTAATTTTAAATTTCAATGTACCAAGCTTCTTTGTAACTTTTATTTTATTTATTAATCAAATTTACTCTACACTTGTCATCACACACATTGCAAAACGATGACACCTCAAACATCCCTCACAGAAATCTGTGCACACGATTATCGTCCTTAGGTAAGTTTTGAATACCAATTTATTTCTCCATTGCGAGATATTTCGTCTCAAAAGTACGATAATAGTGTGTAGAGAATACCGTCATGTTCGTGGTTGCAGTTCCACACAGACTCTCAGACACAGGCTACCTTGCTTGCGAGACTTACAAAAGCTTTGCTTTGGACAGCTTTGGATCGGTACGTATCGCTTTTGTAATTTACATTTTAGTGTCAAAGTTTTGATATCTTTATTATTCAATCCAAAATTACAATGATAATTGAAATTTGATTTTTTATAACATATATTTTCCGTTTGAGAATCAGAACTGTGACACTGTAAAGCTTTTCTTTATACTATCCTTATAGTTAATACAAGGTTTCTGTATACAACATAGCTATATGCAACCGCTACAGCGTATTAACTATTAACATACAAATGTACGATCAAGGAAAAACGTATAACTAATTATTTATCTTCGTATTTATGATTGTTAGCATGATTGCTATCGCTTACTTCCTTGGTTGTACAGTAAATAATAAGCATAGCAATATTATTATTGTAATTAGTAATCTTCCATGCACATATAACCAAAGACAAACACACTCTTAAATGGTTTAGTAGAAGACATTGTATGAGGCGAATCAGACAGTCAGACAGTTAACATAGAGATGTGTCCGACGAATGCACTGAACAGCATAACAATACCTCGACAAGAAACACAAAGACACAAAAATAATGTCTCAGAGCGAACACGCATACCCTCTATGAAAGAGACCGGATTATATTTTGTTGGTATTTATTATATATTATTTGTAGCTTTTTATGACTGTCATGAAATTGGCATGCACCGCTGACGTCTATGCGTGGTGGAAATTCATATATAGATAATGGAAGTTAGTTGGAAAACGAAATTAAAAGAGTGTGTTCGCCTTTTATATGTGCAGGGAAGTGACGGTGGCGTCACGTCGATGTGAAGACTTCACTCGAGTGTTTGTGACGGTAAGTTTTGCGCTACACCAGAACAAGGTCGCCTAAAGAAGGACAAAATTTGATCAGATAAATTTATATTATCATCAATAAAAAAATTCAAATCCAATCGTAAACAACAATCGTTAATCGGAAATCAAGAATGTTATAACAAACGAAGCAGAAGCGATTGCCTTACTTGCAGTAAATCTTGAAGTCGCTGATTCAATTAACGAACTTGCCTTCCTTGTTAACAAGGACAAAACTATGCTTCGGTTTAGATATCAAGTCGATTAAATCCATGCTTTGGGCGACCCTGTTGTGGCGATTCAAATTTATTGTTTCGTAGAATATTATTGTGCATTAAAATTTAGGTTAAGTGCAACTCCAACATGTGAATAAGAAGCCTGTAAAATAATTCTGCACACATAAATTAATATTGCACTGTTTTCTTATAAGGTGAGTCATGTTAAAATTTGTTTAAATGTTCATAAATTTAGTCATCATTAATTACTTATAATGATTGGGTTACTTCCATGTGGTTGACATAATCTTGAGTAAAACCTTCTGTAGGAAGTTTATATAGAAAAGTTCAGCCTGTGTGTGTTATCGATTACCAAAACGAGAACAACAACTTACACACAATTACCGCTAGGATCTGATTAATTTCAGTAAAATATGAGGCTCCAAAATAACTTGAGTAACAGACAAGGAAAATGATAATGCATACTGATTGTTTATTTAATTCAGTATTCCTTTAAAATAAAAGAGCGTACAACATATGAAATACATTACCGAGCTCTTACCATTTGTGTTTGTATAATAAATCAGATTGACCTAAATATTCCCTTTGTGTTCGTACATTCGGTTTGAGGGCCATCTTTCTTGTAATTTACAATACCCTGTAAAATATCCCAGGATAAATAATACGTTATCTTTATTGATATTTGAGATTTGTTTGAATGGTGAAATTTTCGTGGACTACTACTACTATCTATTCGTTTATTTCTATTTTATTTAACTTAGGTTCTATTTTCTGGAGTAGGTCAACAATATCCTTACGCTTTTAGACTGTATTCTGCTGTGGGTATACTGCATAGACCTAATCGAAATAACTAACCATTGTTACTGGCTTGCTTCCAAATTCTAGACAATTTTATCGATACACGCAATTTGAGTTTTATAACCAAAGATGTTCTTGTCTATACTTATTTGAAAAGACATGAAGATCACTTTTTAGTGTTTTTCATGGGTATGAATGTATGTACATTGTGAAGTTCTGTAGCCTAAACGGCTTGACTGAGTTGTAGTATTCTTTCTCGGAGTGTCATAAGTGTACAGTTTGCAGGGTTTATTGTTTTTTTTTTTAATTATCTATTGTGTGTTTCTGTTCGTATAGATCTGTAACAGCTCTTCCTTGCTGTAGTTCATATTTGCTTACTTCAAAAATACTTTATCCAATACCAGCTGATATTAGAATGTCTGAGGAAATGAAATACAGATTTTCCAAGTGATCAAAGCGTATTTAGATGTTAACTGTAATATAGTTTGCAAATCCATTTATAAATCACAGATAATTTTTCTAACATCTTAATTTGCTTCAACTGAAGTGCTTTAAAAAAAATTTCAGTCTACAATGAATCAAATGTTTAGATTCAATAAATCCAGTTTGTTATCGCCGCTCCGCGTCGGACCGCCGCGTTATTTTCTCTCAGTGATTTATCTTCTGTAAAATGATCTACAATTTGTAGGCTGACTAATATTTATATCAATTTATTTACTCGCTCTAGATCTACCATGAATACAATTTTTCTTGTTTAGTATGAACCTTTGATTCATTCATTTTCGTAAATTGTGTTCAAATATTAGCTATGCGGTAGGATTTTATATATCTACATCTTTCAAATTTATTGCGTTTAAATTATTTAACTTTCTTTATATTTGATGTTCTTAGTAACGTATCTTCATAAATTATTCCTCAATTTTGCTGGCAAATATTGTTGACATTTTTATTAAAATCTTCGCTTACATTCTTAAACATGTAATTATGTGTTGGTTATACATATATTATCAAAAGAATGAGAACATTATTTATAATAAAAAAGTTTTTTCTCGTAAAACCCGTGATATGTGGCACACGTATTTTTATTCATCATTGACTTGAGAAGATGAGTAAAGTGATTTAAGAATATTGGCAAGAGATATTTATATTGGTAAAGTGAGTGGCCGTGTAGGCTGGGGTCGGCCTACTCGTATTTATACCGACTAGATTATTGATATACTAAAGAAAGGCGGTATTAAGAGTAACCGACGAGCATGTACGCGTAGATGTATGAATGTGGAAGAGGCGAGGTGTGCGAGGACCGTGACAAATGGAAATCCGTAATCTCTGCCTACGCCACCGGGTTAGGGGCGTGAATGCATGTATATATATAAAATGAGGTAACCTGATTTTCTTGACCTGTGTACAATCTTTATTTTTTCAACGAGCTGTATATTTTAAACTAGAACTGCATAGTAGAACTTAATAAAATTCTAACTTATGATCTTTCTTATTTAAAGATTTTAAAATATTTACATGATGTTTTATATGCTTGTAGTATCGGAGGACTCTTTGCCGGTGCAACGCAGCGCTCCTCTTCTTCAGTCCCCGCAATACACCGGGGGAAGACCTCAGCCCTACAGTAAGTTGACACTATCAAAA
>JWHW01037932.1:196301-206743 GCA_000931545.1 Papilio glaucus | reverse complement strand
AATACCAGCACTCCTCTCCCTCCGCGACTCATCCTCACTCGCTGCGGGGACACGTTCCCGCAGCCACCGGCTCGCTCGAAGAGCGAGCTGGCCAGAAGCCCACCCCGAGCGGCCCCTCTGGCCCGTCCTGCCTCACAGACCGGCCGTAGGTTCCTCTTGGCTTCACCGTGGGCCCCCACCCACGGCTACTGAGCCTCACCGCCACGACAAGGCGGGAACCCGGTCGGGGGGAATAACTAATAGTTTATAATAATAATAATAACTAATAGTTTAAATAGAACCAAGTAATAACGTAAATCTTGTTAATTACTCTAGAAAGTTTACAAGAATACCAATATAACAAGATAGTTTCTATCTTGATAGTTTTATCAAAACCAATTTCCATAGTCGTATGGGCATTGCACTTTGACCTTTAAATATTGCAGGAGCAATTTTTAAATAGCCGTTTTCACCGCGCAGTCGTTCATTCCGTCGCCATAACAATTATGTTGTTGAAGAATTGCTTTACGTTGCATAAACCGGGCCAATTATTTAGCAGCAAGGCACCAGCACGCTACGGTGCCGCGTCCGCTCTGCGCCCACTCACGTACTCTAGGAGCTAGAAATTAATTTAAATTGAAATTTATACGACAGAGTTATATTAATATTAAATAAATCTAAAAAAAATTATCGTCGTCCTCGTTTCAGCCGATATTCGTCTACTGCTGGACGAATATTTGTTCCCGATAATTTGCCACAAAGATCGGTGTACCCTTAAAACCTCATCGTGTAATTTGAATTTGAAATTTCAGTGGCCCTCTCTCCTTGACCAGATGTTCAGGGTAGCGGGAGTCCATCGTTGCATCGCTCCATCTTGTAAGTCAAGATCACAGCCGCGTGAATTTGCTTCCGACGTTCGTGGCATGCAATCAGAAGATATCATAACTGCACAATTATCGTGATGCGACGGTACAATAAAGTAACTTTTTCCGCGACAGAATTAAACCTCCGTAAATATAAACACACGGTCGGGTCGTGTAATTATCCACATAGCGTACGCACGTATATTTTAATGAACCTCGTATTTCTTATTCGATACTTGATAACGCCGTAAAAAATATAATGAGACGCTATTTATGTTTCCATGTTGCATATAAATATTCACTGATCGATTATAAGCTATCGTTGATTTAAATCAAGTTGATTTGACTACCTTACCCTAAGGTATTGATGGATAGCGACACATTTCTTTGTAGAACTAGATAGAACTGATGGATTGATGCGATTAAGAAAGAAATAAAAAAAATCATCCGTTTGAATACAAACTGTTACACAAAATTACAACATAAATAAATACACAAAATTACAAATTAAATTACAATCATTGTTATTTGGTATTTACCATAGAGCATAAATCAAAGGAATAGGACAACACTTAGCACAGGTTTTGGGGTCTTCTCGGTAGTGATCGAACATATTATTCCATACAAATACATAAACATAGAGCAGAGACACGCAAGTGGGCGGTAAGCAAGGCAATACATATAACATCTTAAAACAAATGTTTTCTTTTCTTTTTCACATATAACATCTTAAAACATTTGTTTTATTATTATATGTAAAAAGGGCGATATAAAGAGCACCCATAACCGACGAGCATGTATGCGTAGATGTATGTATGTAAAAGAAGCGAGAGAGGTGTGCCAGGATTGCGCCAAATGGAAATCCATGATCTTTGCCTACCCCTCGGGGTTACGGGCGTGAGCGCATATTTATATTTATTTATTTAACATTTGTTTGGAATTAGGAAAAAGAGAAGAGAAGCTGGGAAGTCATTGGGCCAGCGTCACCTCACTCCTTAGATGAAACACAGAACCATAACTACTATACTCAAGTCGGTATTCTATAAAGTCGTAGTACTTTTCTTTTTGTTCGTTCATACAAATCACTGTAAATCTTAACTCGGTTGCTTTTGACCTGATTTTATACTTATTCATAAATTTTTAGAATAATCTTTCTGTATTCTATTTAAAACTATTAAAATGTGTTCGTTTGTATATTTTTAAGTGTAAAAGGTTTGATTTACAAAACATACATATATACACAAAAAAATGTAAATCCCTGCACACCCGTCTGGGTTACGGCGTGAGCGCATATTATTATTATTATAAAAAAATATATCTTTTAAAAGACAACTATTGAAGACGGCTTGTATGCTCGAGAAGGTTCAATTTTACTCCGCCCCTGACGAGGTATACATTCGTGGGTTGTTAGTGTGCTTTTGTTTTTATTAGTGAAAATACTTCAGTGCAGTCTCAGAATAATATGCAGGCACAAGTTTTAAATGACTATCCGTTCCAAAAAGAACTATTTCCTGCTCCGGTCATCGACCACGTCAGCCGTCTTTTATTACTTTGTTTTTAAAATTTATTAGTCTTGTTACAGCGGATTTGTGTTGGCTATACATAAATACTCGTAAAAAAATACTCGTTACTAAATTTAGATTTAATAATGTAAAATGCGTTTTTTCAATTTTAATTAAATAGTCAGAATAAAAATTAAATGACAGAGCAATCTAGAAGTAGATTAGAAGTAGTTGGAAGCCTTGGGAGAAATTATTTTTATCGTGGACAAGCCTGAACATACAGCCAGCACAGTTGTGTATTCTTTATTCCTGTCCAATCTCGTATTGATTAGTGGTAGATTGAGCAGTGAAGGCCCAGTGATTAATTAGCGATATAATAAATTGTCGTGAAATTATAAACTTTTCTCTAAATATTCTTTATCTTGCCTTGCGTTATTACGGCACGGCCTAACAAACCTAACCTATATTTTTAATGTACTATATTAGATTATATAGTATATTAAACATATGCATTATAAGATACTTCCGTTCAGGAGATAATTTAGGTAACTCCACATTTGCACCAACGTTTTACACATTTCTTAGGTCCCTATATTTATAACATAATTTAAAAAAAATTATATTAACCGAGACTCGGTAAATAAAGCCGAAATAAGGTTGAAGTGTTTGTTGAAACGACCATATGAGGACACAGACGATATTCTTAAAATAGGACACAAAAAAGTTAAATAGTCATAATGATAATTTATAAATGGCACTACTGTAAGTCTTTGTAATTCGTTGGCGTCTAACGTATGTGTTTGTTAATCGTACTGAGCTGGGTCCTCGCGATACAGGCTGCGCCTAGTACGAGGATCCTGAATATTTCTGTGTAAACTAACCTACTGTGTCCATGGAAATGTTTTATAGCATATTTATACCATAAAGTCTATAGTCTAGTCTGGACTCAAATAAATTATTTTCATTTTTCATTTTTAGTACATGAACTAACATTGCTAACAATTTTTCTCTGACATATACATTAAACATATATGCACGTAATTATATTATAATACAACTAGCAATTCGCCCCGGCTTCGCACGGGTAGCACTAAAAAAAAAGAAAGAAAACTATCCCTAGCACTAAATTACACATAGTGTAACCAAATTTCAAAATAAATAATATTTTAGGTAATTTTTTAAACCTTGGGTTTCATTATTGGAGTTTTAGTAAGGATCCCTAATTTTTTTGAAAATATAATATAGCCTATGTCATCCGGGAATAGTGTAGCTTTTCAACATTGAAGGATTTTTTCAAATCGGTTCAGTATTTCGGAGCCTACTCGATGCAAACAAACAATCAAATCTTTCCTCTTATAATATTAGTGTGGATATGCTATTAGCTGTCTAAAAGAACTCAAAAAGCGTCCTAATCGGGACGCTTTCTCTATAGCTTACGTCATGTGTTTCCATTTACGCTTAAGTGACAAACACTAGCTATCCTATTTTTTCTTATTATTTATTTACGCTATCCTTTTTACACCAATTGACATATGTGAATGTTGCTCTGTCACTGACTTTGGAACACTTTTGACCGATGATTTTGTATAAGTACACATATTAAGTGGAAGGATATGCATATAATATGTACATATAAATGTATAAAACAAACTTACGTGCATAATTTAATATAAAATATTGCACTTTAATATTTAAAACGAGTACAATATTAAATATATACGTTTTGTTACATGGATATGAAATCGAGCACGGCTAAATGTTATGATGACAGGGCGAGGTGGGTGTTAAAATATTGTACGTATTAACGTATTTAACCGACAGAACAAATAATGAAGAAATATTCATGTATTCCTGTCGATATATTGAACTATTTATTGTCCTTACATTGTTATACCAGCATATTTTATAATTATAAAACTATACATTACGAAAGTTACATATATAATAATATTTAATTCATTTGTTACATAATTAATAATTATACTAGCCGGCGATTTATAACATTTGGCGTGACCGATATTAGATTACAAAATTTCACGTCAGTAATAAAAAAAAAGTAAAAAAAACATTAATTTATTTGCCAAGCTAATTAATGTCTCCATGAGTGTTCACTTATAATTTAGAAAATATTTTCAGTAAATAGTAGGTTTCAGTAGGTTGTTGTTAGCGTATCCCCTCCTCCGTTGCCCCTAAAAATGTAATATTAGTAATTATCCTAACAAATTATTTCCGTTTTATTTTACTTTGACTTCGAATGATTTCTTCAAAAATCACAACTTCAATCAAAAATATTTACGAGCCATTGTACTACATTTCCTTCCTGCACTATAATTCGTAAATTGGCGCTATATAGCGCAATAAATAAATCGGCCACAGGTCTTCAGAGGCTACCGCGCCCCGGCTCGGCACGCGGAAGTCGATCGCGTTTCTACGCACCGGCCAATCGCGAGTAATGAGCATCGGACGGATTACTTATGGTAATGTCAACACATCGAGCCGCGAAAATGTGATACGGCATCGGGGTCAAACAAATTAATTTTAACAATGTTACAAAATCTTTTTTAATGTATGCTGTCGAAGTTCATAGATTAATTTTCATATTAATGTTCCTGATATGTCCATTTAAATAATACACGCAGATGTGTTAACATGTTTATTTCCGAAAAGCAGCAGAGCGACACGCCTGACCCCTACAGCTAATCGGGCGTTCGAGTAACAAAAGACAATCACTCATTCGGTACAGCGCCATCTTTAGTAAGGCGCCTACACTTCAGTTCCATTTATGACTAGCATGTGCCCCGCGGTTTCACCCACCCTGCAATTTTACTAAATCGAAATGATATTTCCTATTTAATAATACCGTAACCTCATCATCATCTCACTGCCCTTTTCCCGCGTATGGCGACACAGTATGGCCGTAGCACATTTAAATTGATTTAACTTTTTTATTTATTAAGCGATTGAGATAAAACAAACACTAAATCTTAAGTGAAGCCTCCTACAATACATTAGTAATCCGCACCCAAATCGGTTAAGCCGTTTCTGAGATTAGCGGTAACAAACGCATAGACAAACAGACATACATACAAATAGACAAAAATTCTAATAATCATTGTTTTGGGTTTATTTCGTTTATGAAGGCCCTTAATAATAGTTTTTCTCAAATATCATCCATGTACAGTATGTATGTATGTGTTTTTATTATATTTATTGATGATAGTCATTACAACTTTGCACATTTGCACTACAGATACGAATTTAATATAAAAACACTACACATAAATAGTAGATTAGTATAAAAGAAA
Source organism: Papilio glaucus (assembly GCA_000931545.1). Classification (NCBI taxonomy): domain Eukaryota; kingdom Metazoa; phylum Arthropoda; class Insecta; order Lepidoptera; family Papilionidae; genus Papilio; species Papilio glaucus. Next base: position 201,094 of record JWHW01037932.1, on the reverse strand, counting down.
TAAAAAAAGATAATGGTAGTATTAACTTTGCTTACCACCTAGGTGTTTTGATGATCAGATTGATATATCATCATCATATATATTTCTATAGAAAAGCTTTTGTAAATATTTTATGCTTAATGACATGGTAAATTCCAATATTCCAAGAAGTTGTCCAAAATTAACTTATATATTTTATTGCCTGGTATACTTTTTATTGTTATACTTTATATTTTTTATTTATACTAAAAAAGGGCGATATAAGGAGCACCCATAACCGACGAACATGCATGCGTAGATGTATGAATGTAGAAGAAGCGAGTGAGGTGTGCCAGGATCGCGCCAAATGGAAATCCATAATCTCTGCCTACCCCTCTGGGTTACGGGCGTGAGCGCATATTTATATTTATTTATTTTTATATTTATTCTTGGGTTATATTATAGGATATTATTTTACCTTTCTCTAATTATTTTTTGACACTTTAACATGCCGCCTCCATTTGAGCAGAGTCTTCGTATCGATGCATGTATAATAAGTTATAAAGATAACTTTTTTGCGATGTGCAGAGCAAATAAAGTTAATTTATACAATTTTCTGCATATTAACTGCTGAACTGCTCAATATCATATTTTTTACAACCAGACGAAATGTCACAAGGCGTAAATATTTAATAACTATATGCAGAATCTCTGATAATTGAATATTAAAAATGATGATCGATCTCGACCTTGAAATACTTGTAGTACTACACCTGTAGACACCAACAAGAGATCTTTAATCACAAAGTACTCTGGTTTTACAATTAACCAGCGCTTTATAATCCTACCTGATGTTCAGTGGTCGCTGTGGTCGATGATGTACGCACTAGTTTTGTCTATTATAATTATTACCATACTCTTAGGTCTTAGTATTAGTAACACAGGAGTACTCTACTAGACACCCTCCCTACATTACTAAACACTAGTAATTTATTCGTCAGTTACGTCATTTATATTTTTTCTTGTGTTTAAAAAACAGTATATATTCACTCCTGAGAAGAGCTTGCTCAAGCACAAAGGCATTCCAGTAAAACAGGTGTTATTTTAATAAATCCATAAATTATAGAGATTAACATTTCGGGAAGGGATTGTCGGTCTCGATTCGTAACACAGATATCGTTTGTTTCCGATTAAGACATATAGAATCAATAAGGAAAACATTAAAATAAATGTATAGAAGGCAACAGCTACACGAGAAATAAACACGTTGTACTTTGTATTAACATTTCTTAAAGAAATGAATCGAATATATTATTATCGATTAATCAGTTTAACAATCGATTTGATCGCTGTCTCGCCAACGGCACCGGCGGGCGTGTTGTTACCTGTCATAATCTGATTTATGGAACACGTATCAACACGTAAACTTACACTACATAAATTTCACGCCGCTGAGTTGTTAAGTATTATTCGATTAGTTAAATAAAATAAAATAGGGCACATTTTTTATAATTATAACAGATATGTCAATAACTCTACAACTAAAAAGTTTGGAGTGACAGCTATGTAAGGTTTTTGCAGTCGTATCAAGGTTACTATATTATACTATTGTAAGTCATAGAACTAATAATATATATGTCTAATGTGCCGTTTTCATCCCAAAAGTGCCTAAAGAAGAAAAGCGTAAGAATTTAAAAATTCTTTCGCGTTTGACAGCGAAGTATTTAGAAAGGTTATAGGATATTTGATATCACGTTACAACCCTTAGCCGAGCAACAGAAAATAATGAAAAAATAGGTAAACTGATTTTGTTTAAATTAAACGACGGGTGAAACCGCGAGGCACAGCTAGTGGCTATATAATATTACTATCGGTAGCTCTACCAGTACCAGCAGCGGCATGAAGGTGACTAGAGCGAGAACTGGGATGATTTGTATTCATAGTATTGCTTTCATCTTATTAATGGAGTGCAATCGGCCCTAATATCCTTCGCTATATCTACTCTCCGGTTATTAAGAAAGAAGTTGCTAGGAACCAAAATTTGGAAACGAATTTAACTCGTGACTTCGGTAGCGGTTATCTTTTAACATCAGGTGAGCTGAGCTCGTTTGTTTCCTTGTATCACGAAAATAATAAAAAAGATAGAAAGAGTAATCTATCACGCCATTGAATATAGAATTATCGCGCTGTTAGTTCGCAGAGTTGGACACAATTTTGTACCACGACTATGCCACGGAATTATCTACATTTTTTCTTGACTATCGAAGAATATGTATAAAAAGATAAGACACAAAGACAAAATACTGAACCAGTTCTTCACAGTTTGTTCTTTTTGCCAATTAAACTAGTGACATTACAACAGACGTTGTCAGGGTTACTCTACATTCGTAGTTTTTTTTTCGGCATAAACTATACGTTTCTTCATTTCTGAATGACTTAAATAATTTCTAGATAAGACACTGGCAGGATTTTCAGTGTTTTTTTACGTGTATTGTACGCTTTATAAGTCACTGATCTTATTTGACATTTTAGCAAAGTAACCTTGAGTATATTACCAGTAATAACTTAAAAGATGACGAAGATGAAGAAAAAATATCACATGTTTATCATAAATCTAAACCGACTAAGTTTTGGCTAATATCGGTAATTTAAAATTCCACAATATTTTAATTTAAATATAAAGTGTCATTATAAAATTTATAAGAAAATAAAAAAAAATCTTACGAAATTTTAATTCTGTCTAATAACATTCCAAATATCAATTTCAATCGCAACCCATTGTTGTGAACCGGTCACTGTCAACAATGCAGCTCGCATTTACTACATACAACACAAACATATTGTGCGAATAGTTTAACTGAGGCAACTTGATCGTTACTAGATTCGCAAAAAGAGACGTGAAATTCATATAATAAAATATCATAGTACATCCAAATGACACTAAAACAAACACACACAATATTAATACACGAATTCGGGGTAGAATCATAGTAACCAAACAATTAGCCTTCTTGTTAAGATCTTTCCATCGACCTTTAGAAAGTTGCTGCTGGTAGAAGTAGTTTATAATAAAACACGAAAAACGATGTAAAAAAAGAATTATGTAGCTGGCCGCTACATAATTCTTTTTTTATTTTCTGTTGCCAGTCTAGCATATATTTAAAATTTGGATACCCTGAAAATAAGTGTATTGCAATGCTATCTTACCCCACTAACCCTGAAGGAGGATTTCATACGCGCTCTATCAAATTTCTATCTTTTGTTTCTACATGTCTCCTTAAATAAGTTCCATTGTGACCTTCTTTAGCCAAAACGGCTTAACCGATGTTGATGTGCTAGCCGTCATTAGATTCGAACTCTTCCCAGATAATAATCATATAGTCAATCGGTTCTTTTTAAAATAACTATTCTTGCTTACTGCCCTACCTAATCCCGAAAACGTTAAAGTCGTGAGTCTATAATGTATACACTACTATAAACTACATGCAGGCAACGTACTTGAATTTAAATGTAGATCAACTTCTGTTTATTGATATTTAATTAAATGTAATTTATTTATTTATGTACAAGTGATATTAACGACAAATAATAAAGGACGTAGCAGGTTTACATGGTGAAGAGCGAGTAGCGGAAACTTTATACGGAATAAAAAAGGAATCTAACACGCTTATTGATAATTAGTAGGTAGATTGCGAATTGGGTTCACTCATAAACGAATAGAATAGTACAAGCACTGTACTATTCTATTCGTTTATCTAACTGTAACCCAGAGAAGTAGGCAGACCTTTCCATTTAGCACGGTCATTTGTATGCATTTCTTTCTTTCAAGACTGTATTATGTAAGGGCGTAGTACTTCCTCCTAGGGGTCGAATCTCTGCATATCGAATATTTTTACAAATAAAGAAGTTTTGGTCATAATATAAGTTTTAATTTATCAAATCTATATTAATATTATAAATAGAAATGATTTCATTGTTTCCCGTTAAATTCAAAAACTACAGAACGTATTTAAACAAATCTTCCACAAATAGTCCTCTTCTACTAGCCAATAAACTAGGCTATATTTTTTAATTTGCCTATCTGTCTACCCGAGCGAAGCTGTTGATAGTCCATTTATGCAACGCGTACTACAAGGCGACTATACAACACGCTTTATCTAAAAAAATAAAACATTCCTGCCACATTCCATGACCACAAATATAACATTGTACAACAGCACATTAGCGATAAATTACGATTTATATATGAAATATTAATAATACAACTATATGTGCATTATTACCATTACTAATTGTCCTGCAAAGATCAATGTAATACGACGTTGTTGTTAAACTGTAACAAAAAATGAAACAATCGGTCCTCTGGATACCATTTAGTTGTCATTTAATAAGTCTCGGAGACGAATTTGAGTCATACTTACGAAATGCGAATTAATATGAACAATAAGTTATTCAACGTAAGCGTCGTTTTAGTCACAATATATTTATTAAGAAGGCACTTGGCTCTGTACAAATTCCACTTGAATTATATGCTTTGATGCAAACACACTTTAAGGAATCGATCTGTTATACTATACAGCTTAAGCTAAGACAGACCCAACCGATTTAAAAAGAAAAATGGTTAAAAAAAGGTTATGTTAAACCTGAAGATGGAAAAGGACGCTGATTCTACAGGAGTTGAAATTAGTGGCGGGATTATTATCACAGAAGAGATGAATGTCGATGACAAATCTGACGAGAAGGGACGACCCGACCAACAGTCCTAGCGATACTATCTCGGCAACGGAATTGTCTTTGATAAAACAAGACTTAAGTACAAAAAAATATTCCCGAGG
>JWHW01037932.1:183171-195776 GCA_000931545.1 Papilio glaucus | reverse complement strand
AATACATTTTTTAAGTCACTAGGGTATGTACAAATTTCCCTAGAATTATATGCTTTGAGCAAATAGACTGCAAGTATTATAAGGAATCGATCTGTACAGCGTTAGCTAAAACAGACCCAACTGATTTAAACAGAAAAATTGTGCAAAAAATGGAAGAGGACGCTGATTCTACAGGAGTTGAAATTAGTGACGGGATTATTAACACGGAAGAGATGAATGTCGATGACAAATCTGAGGAGAAGGGACGACCCGACCTATAACAGTCCTAGGGACACTATCTCGGCAAAGGAATTGTCTGATCACACTGATGACACAAGAATAAGTACAAAAAAAAATCCCAAGGAAGTTGGCGTCAGGCAGGCGGTATAAAAGCTGTAGTCAAAACCTATACAGTTTGGACATTCATAGAGTGGGGAAAGGCAGGGAGATGACGATGAATAAAAAGAAAAATTGTAAAAACAAAACGTCCATAACTTATATGCAATTTCTACTACTAAATACTGACCGGTGACAAACAGTTAAATGATGTCAATTATTAACTCACAATGTAGTTAATATATTTAAATCAAGCTGCCAATAGAATGATATTATAGATAAACTGAAATCACACGATACTGTAGTTAGGCGAACGTATAGACATTTCCATCTTTACGACTTATATCTATTGATTTAGAAAGAGATATATGTGATTATGCATGAGTTAATAATTTCTAATGTGTTCCTGCATAATAAGTGTCAATGTCGATACACTGGAACACTTATCAAGTACAAGTTTGAGCACAAGTAAAAAGAAGGCCATATCACTAATGAACACGCCGTGTAAGTCAATATAAAGTAGTACATAAATAAAAAAAATCATATTTTTTCTTAAAATTATACTTTTTATTTAAAACCGTTTTCTACAAAAATTTCATTTAGATAAACTCCTTTAAAAAAAAAAAAAGAAAAAGGATTATTTTAATAGAAGGTTTCAAACAAGCTAGCGGTTGATTCGATATTAAGTGAACTCTACCCATTGGCATCCGCAACATGCTAATGAGTTACATGTATGTTGCCAACCTTCCTATAATTCCTTATTAGAAAAAGTTAGTACGGGGTAAAGAGCACTAGGATTATGTCTCCGGCATCTCACTCGACAGACAAAACGCAGAAGCATACTCTTCCTTCAGGCCTGTCTTCCGTGAGGTCGTGGTATTTTTATTTTGCCCAATGCAACGTACTTACTACGTGCAATGTGTTGACGTTGCTTATCGTAGCTTTTCTGTCGAGATTTTATTAACATTTAGCTTCTAAGTACGCCAAATGAACACAAAATCAATCAACACAGGATACGAATAACATAACGTTTGTATTTGTTGCTGATTTTGTTAGAATAAAAGTAAAATAAAATCGTCTACATACCTGCGTTTTATACTTTTTACAAACAACTATAAAGTGCAAGTCGAATAAACATTTTCCTGTGTTATCGTATTATAAAATTTGACTTACACGTTTCGTTATGTTGCTGTCATCATCTATATCTACAAGAAAATTCGTTCACCTCTGCTTGTGTTTTCCTGGAAAAAAACACATCCGTGATCCAGACGACTTCCGTTTGTCTGAGCATCATTTATCACTTTTCTACATGCATATAACTATAAACACTCGTCCTGTATGAAATTATATTAACGAGGTGAGCGTATTAAAGGAATGTGACATTAAAAGTGTCTAAACACCAAAAACTATAAAAAAATTAAAAGCTAAAGTTATATGTCGGCTTACGATAATTAAATTACTAAATCGATTAAGAATAAATGAAAATAATCAAAGTATAAATAAAACAAGTATTTGTCATTAAATTCTACACTCCTAATTGATTTATTGAAGTCACTTTGCTACACATGACATTTGTCAAGTTAACCGAGAACCGTCATCCGACATTAAAATATAAATCAGCCAGTATCAAAACAAAAAAAAAATAAAGAAAACAGGTTCTATTACATTTTTAAAGTAGCAAGGTTACATACATTACGTAAGTTTCATTCTTAACATCATACTTAAATACACGAAGAAAGTTAAGATTGATTGATAATGAGTACGCATTTGCTTAAGCGTTCTGCCACACTATGTTAAAGTCGTAATATCTATTATTATCAATATTATATTAATAATAGTTAAGTGTAGCTAAAACTTCGAAAATTAATAATAGTTAAGCGAGGAAGTTATGTGACATTAGACACAAAGTTTAAAGTTTCTGTAGAGTATTTTTCTTTTTATAAAATATGACATGAAATATACTAAATGGAATAAAATAAAACTTTAATTGATTCCCGCAACTTAATAAATTGTGGTCGTATTTCGACCACTGGCCGAGCACTAGTTTAATTTGTAACATGTTGTCTTTCTTTTCTTTCTATGTCCACTTACAATGAAATATCAGAACGTCGTCGATCATGCGGAAAATCGATAAGTACGTGGAGTCCAGATAACTGCGATAGTTGCGCCACATATGTAGTGTTGAAACTTAAGAGTAGGTGGAAATACTATACTAAATACAGCCAATAAAGAAATAACAATTGAATATTGTGGGTTAAAAGAGGTCCTTGAGGCTAGAATTGAGAAAGCTATGCTACGATAGTTCTGGCATGTTGAAAAGATGAATAAAGAGAGAGTGGCAAGGCTAATGTAAAATATGCTGGCCGTGTCACTGTAAACGTATTGCAGTGTTAGTAGGAAACATTCTTTACCAACTTATATTGATCAGATTGATGACAAACTAACGAAAAGCAGTAAAAAGAGTACTCGTAACTGACTGAGATAATGCGTAGAATTGAAGACGTATGGTAGTGTGTCGATCGATCTCATAACTTCTTAACAATAATGTGAACTTGGCAACCAACTGTACATTAATTTCTATCTAGAAATTGCAAGTAATAATCTTATCGTTCTATTTGTTAAAAAAATATTAAAATATTGTGAAATGATTTCAACGTAGTGTGGTTGCACACTAACAATGATCGAGTTGTGCTAGTGACTGCATACCAGCGTTGTTACACAATACACACGCATAGTTAGGGGTCATTCATTGCAGTCTGCTTGTCACAAAATACGATATTTACCTTATTTTAGCGTACAAAAATAGTGAAGTGCGCGTCTAGTATGATGTTCTAGGCGTTGATTTTTCTAAAGCTCTCATGGAGACAGTATAGGATACGCATATGACAAAACCTTTAGGACATATACAGTTGTGTGCTGTTATGTTATTGATGTCTTGGTTGCTATGTCTATATAACTGAAATTAACTGATCTTATTTATATTAAACATAAATTAGAAAAAGATAAAGGTATTGACAAATACTTGTTGAATTTTTGAATCCCAGTCTGTACGATCATTTGAACGTCCGAACAATTAAACTATTACTGTTATAATAATATATCTATGTTGTTTTACTAAACAGCCGCGTTAGTCACTGTAGAATGTTCCAGTATATGCATATTAACCGTATCTTGAATAATTTAGGCTACAGGAGGTAACAATGGAACGGTCATTACATGCATTTGTACATCCATATACTACATACATAAGAGCAAATAGGATTACTCTCCTGGGTCAATCAGGTAAAAAAACATACTGATTAAAATTGAATGGCGTTTATCTTCCAAAGAAATATCATTTTACCATCGTGATCAATACAAGCAAATAATTGTTTAAGAATCTCATTGACAGCAGTCTGTGCTTACAAATCATATTACTGGTAAATCCATACCCGCTTTTATACTCTATGTAATGTTAAATCAATGATATATGACAATACAAAGTAAACAATCACATCCACCCAATAACTGGTAATAAACTATTTAATTTTAAACTTCCAGGATATCAACAATTATGATCTAGATCTGAATAACTTATAGATTTTTGTTGTTTACTTCTATAGTTCAACCACATGCGTCATTTGAACTTAACTATTTGTTTTCTACATCTACCATAACGATCAAGTTGTCTGTAGATTAATGACTACCCTTAATAATTCAATATGTGAAGAATATGTACTTGTATATGCAACTTTACTAGATACTTTCAAATTAGGATGCACTGACCAAATAATTAATAATTTGTGGTACTTACCCGATACCATATCTGCCACTAATCTTGCTCGAGTATATCTTTTTCCATCATCATACAGCATGTTCTACAAAATCAAGTAGTAATAATTGTAGTGCACAACGTATAGTATAAGATCCGGTACAAGGAATTTATACCCTCATCTGTTATTTGATCAGGACCTAGATTATATGTGCATTCCGTTGTACATCAACATATGTATACTTGTCGTTGACCTCTAGAATCGCCAATGGCGAGTTACGTAACGGTTCAACCTAATTTGGTTTTACGATTTAACATTGTTGGTCCACGATTTAGCTCCAGCAACCCACTTGTAAGTTATTCATGTACATATTATCTAAGTCCCGATCAAATAACAGACGAGGGATTAAATTTCTTATGCCATATCTTAGACCAATAGTACAATACACGCGTCAGTCGACAAAAGTAGGTTTAACTTATAATTGACACAAGCTGAATAAATAAGTAAGCTGTCAGAGTAATTGCTTGTCTACTGATTGACTTATTTGCTGGTTAAAAAAAACAATTCCATAAATTTCCATTTAGTTACCTCCTAATGTATTATAGGTGTTTTTATTCGTTAGATAAAAAATATAACATTTTATTTTATATATTTTATATGTTACTTAACTTGTTGCATTAATATGTACTTCGTGATTGACTACTACGATCGTTGTATATTTAAGTAACTGTTATTCGATACGCTGTAAGTAATAAATAGTAATTTAACTGTATATTATACTGTAAGTAATTTATGCCATATTCATTGAAACTAAGAAATATCCAGGCCGTCAAATCTGCTATTTTAATGGGAAAATAATGGCGTGGCAATGTCAAATCATTATGAAAAAAGTTGTTAATAAAATGCATTTTTTTATATTGAAAATACTAGCGGTTGACGCCGATCCTGCCTGATGTTAAGTGGCGATGTGGTCGAGAGATGGTACGCGCTAGTTTAGAGTAACAGCCTTTTCACTCTTCTCTTTAAGGTACCCATGTCGTAATTAGACGGAAACACTAACGCTGGCAACTAGTTCCATCCTTTGCCACCAGCTCGATGAACGATGATTCGAATCGCTCCTTTCGAACAGCCATTATATCTACTGGAAACGTAAGGAGATCAGCCGTGTGTCTAAATGTCCGATTGTAAAATGGAGATAGTGGAATTAACTCGTGTAATAATTGCGAACATCCCCGAAACTAATTCAATCATTGAGCGACTATTGTTACACGATGAAAATTGTGCAGAACTATAGATCTGGTTATAAAATTCACTTCAACATGGGAAACATTGAAATCCTGGCGAAAGTATCATAAGTTGATTGTAACTTTTAATAAATATGTTTAAAATGTATGCTCTTTCAAATTTATTTATTTATTTTAATATAGGTATACGGTGTGAAATATTATTATTCTTTATTCACTTCAACCTACATTCGTCCACTGCTGGACGTAGGCCGTAGACTTATAACATTATTATTATGTGTGATATCGGGCTGGATGTTTCTGTCTACGCAACGAAATCAAGTCTTCATACACTGAGCCTGTCACTGCGCCCTTCTTAGCATAGTCTATACGACTACCTCTATACTCTAAGTTGGTAGTTGGTCGGTAGTCTTTGTTAATGGAGGCGACTACACAACTACTCGGTTATCATATCTAGTATGTTATTAATATTCTTATAATATAAATAACGGTTATTTAAACCACGTATTCTATTTGTTAACTAGATCCTAACTACGGTGTTACCTTTCAGAATTTGATTACTACAAAACCACACTCGCGTGAAATCGATATCAGTAGGCTTAATGCCAATTGTAAACAACTTTAGGCATTAAGATTTCGGTCTAAAATATATTAACCTTAAAACTATAAATCGATTTACAGGGTGTAGGTTATTTAAGGTCTGTCAGAGTAATTCCTTTAATTAATATTTGACTAGGGAAGACTTCCCTAGCATAAGTATATAAAAAATCTCGTTGTAAACAAATCACAGATAATTTAGTTCAGACAATAAATTTTAAACGTTCATTCAAAAAAGTATTATTTATATGTATTACTGGCTTTATTATATTTTGTACTGGCTGTTGCCCGCCACTTGATTTCCCGTAGATATTACTTGGATTTATAAGTTGTAATTGTTTGTCATGGTATGTCATGTCGTGCAACTAAATGTCAACAAGTCGTCATTGCCGTGTCATACGTTACCATGACAACCGAAATTACGTTATATTTTCCTGTCCCTCGGGAAGTTTTTTCTTTAAAAGGTACGCGTCCTTATCACATTTATAATATTAGGATTAGGATAAGAAGAATGTTATTGAAATATACTTTCTTTCATTTAGAATTCATTCCGTTCAGCAATTTAACAGCCTTGAAGTACCTTATGTATTAAAATATATAATGAGGGCGTAAATATGTCCAAACGAAAACTTGATTAGTGTTTGTTGATGACGTAGTAGAGGTAACAAATGCTGCTCGATACCGTCACTCGTTCTTTTTGTAGAAGTACCAAAAAGTATAGATACTAATTGTACCTTTTCAACAAAAGACAAAGGGAGCGAGATATACAGGATGTAAGTGGAAAGCAAGGAGCGGCATCCGCTGTTATAAGCCTACTCGAGTAGGAAAATCTCACAGAAAATGTGTGTTAAATAGACATACCTATAAATACTTTAATCTTAAAACTTTTATCTGTTGGATAAGGTAGGTAGTGAAGGATCCAGGATTGTGATTTGTCTTGACACCCATTGTGTTTCACTCTCTTCTGAGGTTGGGTTTTAGCTAGTTGAAAACGCCCACAACATTTTATATAGTATAAATGAGAACAAACAAAATAGTATGATGCTGGCTAAAAAAACGACTTGGGTAAAAAACTACGATTTGGGGTCGGGGGGACTCAAGCCTAAGGGGCTCAAGGGGCCCAGCCTCTTGGATCTTCCCAATAAAAAAGGAATAAGAATTAATTTTAATAAAATCAATTTATACTTATAGTCAGTAATCTCATAAGCTATGTTGCATGAAATTCTTACCCCTTAGATCGCTTATCTATAACCGCTTATAGAATTTACCATAAATTAATTCTAATTTCAAAACCCATATATAAATCAAATTCCAAAATCAAAATTGAGACTAATTTAAACTTTATTAGTTTTGCTTAGGGTTGAAATTTATTTATCAGGTGTAAAATATCCTGCTAGCCCTGTAGATTCTGAGCGCGTACGTCAAACGCGTTGTGGACGTCGAAAAATCCGCTCCAGCGACATGGTATATAACGGCGCGCGACCGTGCACAATGCATCAGTCTCACTGTCAAGTCGAGAGGATACATACATACATACAACATGTACGCCAAACTGGTGAGTATCATATTATTTATACTCATTAATTTTTAAATGTAACGCTGTGAAGCAAACTTCGTCCATTTTTTTCAAGTGAACAATGGCGTTGACGATCAAATTTTAAATAAAACTGTCAACTTATTATTTATTTTACTCAAAGGTATCAGAGTAGTGATTATTCGTAATTTTTTACAATTAAAATTACTATATTAGTCCTATATTTTTTAAGACATGTTTAAAATCTTAACAAAAATACTTTAGATGTATAAAATATTAACAAAAATATTTTAGATGTATTTTATCTACCATAATATTCAGTTATCAATTGATACGTAGACAATTTCCTTTAAGTCCTTCATACACCATCACAACATAAGACACTAAACTCTTATAGTCGTTATCGAGATTTAGTTTATAAATATCTCTTGTGCGTCCACTGAAAAATAGTTATGCGTTAACTAGTTCGACCAACGGATCAAATCTTGTAAAGATATCTATGTCTTAATATATTGATTTCATTTGATTAAAACTCAGTGAAAAGCGACCGCTACCACCGTCTAAGTTACCTGGTTAATAGTGAAGTTTTCTATTTTGTAATTTTGCAATATTTGAATTCTCCGTCCAAGTTTTATTAATGGCAGTTTGTAACATTATTTATGGTAATGAAAATAATATTTACAATATTAGAATCCTATGCGTTCAAGTTTATACCACAGGATCTTAAAATGACCAAACTTAACTTACAAAATTAATTACTGAGTGTTATACAAGAAAATTAATAAAAATATAAACACCACCAAAATGAAGACCTATCATTATATAGTTGGAATGTGAGAGCCCTACAGTGAGTGAATAAATGCATGCTATTTATTGCTTAAATGTAATTAAGATATGTCAGATCGCATTGCACATTCCCGCCGCGCACAACTTGTTAGACACCTACGCCACCTCTCAAGGGCTATGTTTAGGTGCCCACGAAGAAATTTGGTGGGCTCGAGACAAGACAAGTGCATTGTTAAATTCTTACTATGTTAATACCTACTCATAAACATATCTACAATAATAGATGTTATGGATTTCCATTTGACGCGATCCTGACACCTCTCTCTCGCTTCTTCTCCATCCACACATCTACGCATACATTCTCATCGGTTACGGGTACTCCGTATATCGCCCTTCATTAATATGTCACTAATGTCCATCTCAGCCTTCAGCTCTGGGTTATGGGTGTGAGCGCATATTTATTTATTTATTTTTAGATTTTGCTTAAAATATGTTTTAAATAAATGACCCTTAAATAAAATAAGTGCTTGTTTGTAATCCTAATTACTGTTAATTAAGCAGCACATCAAATTAATTATTTATTCACAAAAAATATTATTATGTTTGATTCCACTGAAAATCATATCATAAATCGCTTACTGTAATAGTAAAATTAATTATTTCAATAAAATGTATGAAAGTATAAATTCCTATTCACTAAATAATAATGTGTTTTGTTATTTTCTAAGATGACAACTTGACGTGGTAACAGTCTAATATTAATTAGATTATACCTTGTTTCACAGCAAGATGTGATTTTTGTAAACAATGATTTTTACGTTAAAATGCGTAAATTAGAAAACATTTTCGAAAAACAACTTTTTCTCATATTACCTTATAAAATTATACAATGCAAAAAGCTGTCCCTATTATACAATTTCACTTCACTTTATCTCACGATTTTCATAAAATTACAACATTTCCGATGAAAGTATAAAAAGTGTAATGGTCACCATGTATGGTAGATGACGTTTGTTTGCTTACAACAATCATATCTTGCAATGAAACAAGGTATAGATAAAAATATCTTATATGACAGTTCCATTACAATAAACAATACACTTTTTGACAGATATGGAATGGATTATTAATATCATAAGTGTAGTGAACGTTGTGAACAAACAAATCGATTCGATACATCGATCTAAACAATAAACAAATCGATTCGATGCATATAGATTTTGTAAGTGCTCTACATTCTATCAATTGGGCAAGTGTCATGTTACACGATCAAATGAAATGGTGCATAACCGCCCGAAAATTGCATTGTTAACGGATGTATTTTATTTTGTTGCATTATTGCAACAATTGATCGATTTGCAAACTATTATTAGTTTGTAAATCGATCAATTCAGTAAGCCAGGACGCTAATAACCAATTAACGTTTTTTATGTAGTCGTGTAATTATGAATATAATTGTTAAGTTAAAAAAGTTAATTGAGTTAACTTTTAGTTTTTTAATTTTTTTAATTGACCAGTAGGTGGGCTACTATCAAAACTCGATTAAAGATGTATTCCCTCATTATTTTTGGTTCTTTTAGGAAAGTTACATCCTATGCAGTGCTTCATTTAAAGTACACAGTGCCTTGCCACCATGCCTTTTAAAAATGTAGATACGTAACCAATCGCCATTAGTTAAAATAATCCCTTCGTAGATGAATATAGTCAATTATTTGGTTTACCAACACTAAGTAATTCGACAGTAGAATTGTATTTATTTTGAACTATAACTTTAAATAATCTAGGAAGATATGAGTTTTAATGTATCTTCTTTTTCCTTCTCAGTTCGTCCTGTGCGTGTTGGCAGCGGTAGCGCTTGCCCGCGAGTACCCCGCCGGCCTGCACCCAGCGGTCTGCCCCAACTACCCCTTCTGTGACACCAACACCTTCGCACGCTTCACCCCCGAAGGCATGCCCATCCCCGAGTGGGTCTACAACCCATCCATCCTGCCCGTAGCCCCCGCCGAGTAAGTATATACTAATTATATAAAGGCTAGAAATAGTATTAAACTTATGGAAAATTTATTGGCAATGCTTGATGATAATGACTCACTATATATAGTCTGGGTCCCTTTAAACTTGTATTTTATTGAACAAATAATACTCTGAAATAATGATATCAAAGATATTTTCTATTAAAGATTTTATTAGCCTGTCATTTGAAAAACTGATGTCAACCAATAATGTAAGTATGTATGAAGATTCTTTCGCAGTAAAAAATATAAAATAATTCATGTAAATTTTTTTCAGCCCACACGCAAACGCCGCTCCGAAGTACCCCGCCAACTTCAACGCCGCGGCGTGCCCCAACTACCCCTACTGCTGGTGAACAGATCTCCAAACACGTCCTCTCTCATACAAGACAACAATTGTTTATTGCTAGAGTTTCTTAATGCATGCTAGCTTTGATATTTCCTTCAAAAATATCTAAGCGATGACCTTTTTAACAGCCTCATTTTCTCTGAAACTCTAAGCAATTAACGTGTCAACCCCCACTGCCATAACATTAAAAAAAATGTGTAAATATTCGGGTTACATTCTAAAAATGCCTTAAGCATTTAATTTTTTTTTAAAGAAATTTGTAAAAATTGTAAATAAAAAAATTAAGTATATACTATTATTTTCTTTTTAAACCTAAAATGCTAACTACCACTGCTACTAATGCTCGGACAGACTTTACAACAGATCTTAACAGTTTTTACTATCGAAAGTGAATGAATAACTCAATAATAGTCGCAAAATGACTTTATTGCATACATGAATAAGACTAAGGCATACTAATTAAGTAGGATACAAAATAATCAGCCTCTTAGTACGATTCCACTGCAGAGATATAGACCTCCTCTCCAAGAGAGGGAGAGCTGAAGCTATGCTGGCCCAGTACGGGCTGGTGGATGTCACATGTGTTCGATTTTGCTGGTTCTAAGACATGCCGGTTTCCTCACGACGTTTTCCTTCACCGATTTTGGAGCAGTGGTGATGAAATAAATTACACAAAGTAAAGCACCTGCCTGGGTTCGAACCCGCGACCTACAGTAAGTAAGTCGCAGGTTCACCACTAGGCCGCCACGGCTGTTATTTAAGCTACATATTGTGTTTTGAGCTGCATAATTTTCTATGATTTACCATAACTTCAGTAACTACTTGCAGATATCTATTATCGAAAACTATTAATACTGTACCAACAAAACACAGGTGGCCACTATTAATAATGTTTAAAACTGCCATTTACCAATAAAAAAAACAGCACAGGAACAAAACATTGAATAACTTTTAAAATGTCACTTCGCCTTGTGCAAGTTATCATTAGCATTTGCAAGAGGCCGATGTATTCAATATTTAAGCATCGTATTGTATTATAATATCGCTACATACAATTAGGTAGCGCAAGGACTTGATTCCGAACGCAGCAGGATTCCCGCGCGGTCAACATCGACCTGTCATATTGACATCCCATTAAAGAATTCATAATATCAATTCAAATTAATATTTTGGCGGTAAATCCGTGATATTCGGCTCGTTATTTCTTGGTTCAATAACTCGAAGAGATTAATTACACTATTATAATCGACATATTGTATATTTTATTAGAACCATTTATTTATTTTATTTGAACTGTTTATGTATAAAAATTGATGTGTTTGATATGTATGTTCCCTATATACTCTGAAACGGAAAGAAAGTTTCTACTTTCTTAATAGAAATAAATAAAACAGTTTATTCCTTAGAATGTATTCAAATTTTTACACAAAATTTCAAATTAAATTACAGTTTTTACTAATATTTAATACTTGTGATCCGCCCGGCTTCGGCTGGACCGAGTTCGGTAGGGATCGGACTAACATAATTAGTATTAGCAGCGCAGAGCCGGGGCCTTGGATCACTAGTTTACAATAAAATTAAAAATGAAATTTGTGTACACTTTAAAAGAAAAATAGCATTTATTTTTTTATCTGACCGCTACCAAACTTCACAGGCGAATCTGAACATTTCCTAAAAAAATTATCGATATTGGTCCAGCCATTTTGGAGTCTATAAGGAACATACATACACACATAGCTTCAGAGATATAAATAGCTAGAAGATGATTCTCGAGAGGCATGTTAAATCGTGGATAATATACACTAGCTGTATGGACCGAGCCTTGTTTTTTATATTGGTTGTCACGGAATAGATAGCTCGGTCTTTACATTACCGTTTTTTTTATTTTATTCCGTGCCTGGAATTTCATGAAAATCGTTGGAGCCGTTTCGGAGGTTCTCGTTTAAAGGTATTGGGTAATGGTTAAGGGATGTCTAGTGTCCAAGCAAAACAATCCTAAATGTTTGTTGGCTTATG
>JWHW01037932.1:150708-172414 GCA_000931545.1 Papilio glaucus | reverse complement strand
CTCACTGTGCGACTGCGGGCGTGACGCAGAGCGCCCAGCCGAGCAGGCCGGCGGTGGTCTGCACCAGCGCGTACACCGGCGTCGTCGTCACGTGGATGTCGTCCGGACTCTCGCACCAACGGAACGCCTGACAAACGAACCACAGCACCTTTTTATCATCTTCTTTATATCTATCCCTTGTTCTTTCCAGTTTCGGTGCTTTAGTCATCTTTTAAGTGTCGCTACTTCTTGCTTTCCGCTATTTCCAAACTTCGGCCTAGATTTGGTCAGTGTCGTATCTATAATCCTTACAGTAAAGTTATTAGACTATACATTTATTATAGCTTGGTTTGAATGACGTTTGAATACATAAATTGAGTAGTTTTAAATAGAAATGAGGTTTTTATTTCTTTAGAAATCGCTTGCGTATTAACCTTTTTGGAACCGTGATGTTAAGATTCAATTGACTAACTAATATGCCTGTATGATTCAAAAGTGTCTATGGTTCACATAAGTTAACACCGCCACCCATAGACATAAATTGCCGCAACAATAAATTGCAGATACGATGTCTTTATGTAGAGCAAAGAGGCAAATAAGGAGCGGATGGGAAGATCGATAAGGATTAGGCCTGCAGCATCACTAATATGACGAAACGCAGAAATTTAAAATACCTTTACGTCACGCCAATCTTCTGTGAGATCAGGGTACTTAACCGGTCGAATCGGCCCATTCATGTAGACAGTTGTCACCGAGGATCTCTACGACGTCGTCTTTTCGATGTTTCCAACCATCGCTCCATATTCAGTCAGCGTTGTAGCTACTATACCAGCATACTCACCATCTGTACCGTCCACTGGGGGTCCACACCGCACAGCTTGAGGCTATAGTACGTCACCACACTGATCGCAATAGTGAGGAGCGCGCACACCACATGCCAAAAGAACGCGCGGCCTGTGTCCGACGCGGTTGCACCGTACTTCCAGATGTACGGGTCCGATACGTAGATACAGAGAGCTGGAGCGAGGAATGAACCTGCAAATAAATAATAAATAAACATTCAAGCTCGTAACTCAGAGGGGTACACAGATATTAAAGATGTTCATTTGGCACGGTACATCTTATAAGAAATACGAAATTTATAACCTCATCTGCTATTTGATCAGGACCTAGATTATAGTTAGATAATATGTGCATTGATAAATCACAAGTGGGTTGCCGAACTAAATCTGGGGCCATCACTGTTTAATTGTAAACATCAAATTAGGCTGAAGCCTTGCGTAACTCGCAGTTGACAATTCTAGGGTCGAACTCGAGTCAAATATTCTGTTGTATGTCAACATAGGCCATGATCAATAACAGATGAGGGTATACATTTATTATGCTGTATCTTAGACCAACTTAAACACTCATCGATTACTATATCGCCTTTGAAAATAATATGGTTTTATTTAAAATGCAAAAATCAGAGCAGCTTGACAACAATATTGTTATCATAAATATACATAATATTTAGTTATTATACATCAGGTTTACCTAGCAATACGCCCAGGAAACATTGGTGCGGGAAGTGGGTGGCGACGAACATGCGCGCCAACACGACGGCACACAGCGCGCCGCCGAACATCGGGTATGCGGCAAGCTTCCACCACCATACGTAGTATTTTCTGTATTCATAATAAAACAATGCAGTACACTATATAAAAGAGACGATGATGAAGAGAAGTGCGAAAAGGTTAATGGTCCACGTAGAGAAGTCGGAATCTAATTCAACCCTAATGGGTTACTGCTAGACAACTGCTTACAACTGATTGATCACAAAATGCTGAAAGAAAAACTATAATTATCTTATAACATATACTCATATCCATATTAATATGGTAAAAGGAAAAGATTCGATAGTAATGGGTCTCAAAATCAAATAATTTAATCACTACTTCAAAGTCAGAAAGATAAATGTAGGTATTTAACAGTGGTAGAGCCTGAAACAACAACAGCTATTGCACGAATGGGTCGGCTCGAACGGTGAAATACCACGACCTCACAGAAGACAGGTGTGAAGTAGGAGTATTTTATACTTGTGTTTGGTCTATGTTTCTTCTCTTTCCCATAGTTTCCAACTAAGGATAGGATGGTTAGGGGAAGGGAATTGGACGGAGGAGGGGAAGAAGAAAATGTCCTTACTCCTCTTACCCCTCCTCTGTCCATTAAAGGCAACACACCTGCAACTAATTTGCTTGTCGCGGATGCCTATGGGTAGCTGTGATGTTGATCAGGTGAACCGCTTGCTCGTTAGCCACCTTCATTCATGACAAAAAAAGGTTTCTAAACAGTGTTAGAAAATAATAATGGAAGTGACTTAGGCTTGAATATCTATTATTAATATGCGAAAGTGAGACATGGGGATTGCAGGCATTAACTGGCTTAGCCCAGTTATAATTAATATGGATCTCAAAGAAATAATGAATTGGACCTAAACTTAATATTAAATGTCCATAGACAATTTTCTGCAGGCGAGCTGCGGGCGAGCAATAATGCATTAATTAACATGTAAAATGTAACCTTGTTCACTCCCCAAAATTACAAAAGTATAAGTATGTTTGCACATCACAGTGTCATAACTCTAAACTACTGAATCGATTTTTATGTAAACTAGCTGTGAGCCGAGCTTCGCTCTGCTTTATCTTTTATATGTAAGATCGTGACGTTTTTATGGACAAAACACCGATATAGATAAATTTAAAAATAAAAACCAAATCTAAATACAAAATTTCATGAAAATCCATGTCCAAGATTGTGATTCTACGTATATAATCTTAGTAATAGACTTTAAGCAATTATAGAGTCGTTTTATGCACCATCCAGGGACCTTCCATGTTCCTAGGCAGTATGTGGACCAGATACATATTTTATAATTTAATTATTTGCCTAGCCGCTTGATTCTATGACATTTATAAGTAAAACTGAATTGAATTAAAATAAAAAGAGAAAATAACTTTGTAAACACATATTTAGTACCTATCATTCATAACATGTGATATCCACATGAGTCCTAACAGGAGCACAGTGGCTGCAGTAGCTGAATGGCCCGAGGGGGACCCGGGCCCCGTCTCACAAGTCTGACTGAACTGGTGCAAGTGGGGCCTTCGCATTCCATCGTAAAACGAAGTCTCCTGGACCCACCAGTATGGACGGTCCTCCAATAGCCACCTGGAATAACACAATGGACAGATATTATAAATATATGTTAGGGATTTCATTATGTATAGTTAGACAGTAATTAAGGGACAATATATCAAATGTATTTAAGTAAAAAAGCAAATATAAAATGTAAAAATTAACTCTGTGCCAGGATAAAATGTAACAAAAAAACTAATTAAAAGAAGTTATGAGATGTGTGAATCCGGAAATATGAACATTTTTTTATATAACATAAATTATTATAAATTTATCTAGCAACAGGCTATTCAAGTTCCTTCTTATATTCTTTTCTGATATACTATATTACATGTGAACCATCTAATTTGAAATTATTTCAAATCATAAAATTATTCTAAATAATTATATACTAACCATTTCATAACAGCATTGAGCCAACCTCCAAAAGCCAAACAAAGGAGTAACTGAGCAGCGAACACAGAGTCAACAATGGAGACCAGCGGGAACAGCACCTCAACTACATTGTGTGGATTGGACAGATGATTCACAAACTCAAAGAATTCTTCAGAGTCATAGAACCTATGGATTGAGAAATTTTTGATTTGAATAATATTTATACAGTTTAGGCACAAAGATAGAGTAAACTTAATACATTTGGAATAATGTTGTTCAGTTCAGTTTGTTAAACAGTTGTTTAATCTACTGCTCTAAATTAACGTCAAAGATTTATTTTTCTTTTCTTTACTACCAATAACATGTATGAATACAATAAAATTGTCTTTGCATTAAAATTAATTCATATAGATAATAAAATGTGTACCAATTCTGAACGAATTCAATGCAGGAAACGCCAAGTGCATACAACTGCTCCATTATTGACTCTCATCAACACTACTCTATTTAAATTAAAAAATTAGAATCATGCTTAGTGTCTTATCATATTTTGGTTATGATTATAATTTTGTGATAACCTAAACAATAACAACCTGGTGTTATGCTTATGTCATGTGTCAAAATATTGACCACTGAAAATTGACTATAATTTAAACGTACCATTATGTGACTATAAACGTACAATTTTATTATTAACTAATTTAACAGTTAACTTGAATATTATTATAAAAAATAAAACTAAAAATTTATTGATTTTCTTGTTACTTTGTGATACCAACCTCTGTTAGGATTAATTAAAGGGACATCTAGTGTCAAAGAGAAATAGACATTGCATCTTTCTTAAATCAATTTTTAGCTTTTGGTCACAAGAGGGCAGTATTAAAAGGTATTGACTAATCTATTCAGCGCCACATTCAGTTATACTTGCACATTTATATGCTATAAATAAATAAATAAAATAAATATGCCCTCACACCCGTAACCCAGAGGGGTAGGCAGAGATCATGGATTTCCATTTGGCGCGATCCTGGCACACCTCTCTCGCTTCTTCTAAATTCATACATCTACGACGCATACATGCTCGTCGGTTATGGGTGCTCCTTATATCGGCCTTTTTTAAGTAATGGTTATTAAACTATTATTCAAATATACTAACGTAGTATAATTTAAAATATTCCAATTAAATGTATTTTTTTTGACAATTATGAACTGAAATTTGACACAAAATACATCATGTTGATTTCTTTTATTTACGCGAATATTACAGATTCGAATAAAACTAATTTAACGGATTTTATCGCTTTTATTTTACGTTTTTTGTTCCAGACGTTTCGAGCACTTTCCGGGCTCATGGTCATAGTGGATGTATATCATGTTGTTGGTGTAATAGGCCATTTTTGTGTTGAAGTAGATAATAACATTCGTTAACCAATTTGTACACAATAGTTAATTAAGGGCGTTATAATTTGCTCGGATATTTAGTTCATTAAGCTTTGGTAGAACGCGTTCAGCCTTGGGAGACCCGTGGACCGGGATTATTGTTTTAATAATTGAATATTATTCTATGCTACGAAATACGAAGGCGCATTCAAGTTTTTAAATTGTACTTTAATTACACATTACTTATTTATATATATAAAAAATGAAATATTTTTCAGAATATAGTATGCTTCGGTAGTTCGAGCATGTTCAAAAGAATGAATGAAGAGAGAATAACGAAACAAATTTATATTGCAAAAGTGAGTGGCGGTGTTGGTCGTCCTCTAGCCCTAGGAGAACTTATAACGATCAGATTAGTGGCTTACTAAATAAGGGCGATCTAAGAAACACCTATAACCGAGCAGCATGCATGCGTAGGTGTATGAATGTAGAAGAAGCGAGAGAGGTGTGGAAATCCATGATCTCTGCCTACCCCTCTGGGTTACGGGCGTGAGCGCATATTTATTGATTTATTTAATGTATTTTGAAATCTTGCCCTGAGATACAGGTTAGAATAAGCTATAAGTTACTCCTATGAGCTTCAGACCAACGTACCAAGGACATTGTCCATGGGGTAATGTTAATAGGTATACGCGAAAACGGCCCAAATCAAGGCGCTCGCATATGTTTGCAAACCCCTAAAAACGTTCAGTTCAAACTCAGTACACTTGTGGCTGCCTTGTCTTGATGGCAAATAGTTGCTGTATGTATTTTATTGCAGTATTTATATCATTACTTTTTTGTGGCAACTACTGTACAGTACTAAAATACTGCTATAAGAAACGTCAAAAACCATAATATTTTTAGATGTTTCTTATAGCTTAATCCTGTATAAAATCAATGAAAAGACTGGTAATTTAAAAAGGTAATTTCGAAGTTGAATGGAAACTTAATTGATCACGAGTTTATTTCTTTACGCACGCTTTTATTGGTGCAGTGCTTTTACTTTTATAGTTTATATTTCAGATAAGTTGTACATTATGTAGACGAATTAATAATTCTAGCTTTTCATGAAACAACAATACCTGTTTCGTCGACTGTACCCTAACTGCAAACTCCTGCTGGAATTCGGCGAATTTAATCTGTGAGCGAACACGAGACATTTATGTAAACGGTACTAATATAATAAAAACATATCTTACGATATCTCTTGTTACGCTGATGACAGAATGAATAAACTAACAATATGCCAATATATTTCTAAAAAGAATATTTATTGTGAACAAAGGTGGAAGGTTAGCGTAGCGTAATTGAATCGTTCGAAGATTTCGAACAAACGACATTTTCAAAATTTTTAGGTAATTACTAATTTTTCAAAAACTTACACCCAGTATCTGAAAAATTTTATACAACTAAAACTCCTGTCAAGTGAACCGCCGTGTCAAATACATTTCAGTTTCTAAAAGAAAAAAACGCACGTAAGAAGTTATACTTTTTTAGCAAAACAAAAATAACTAACATTTTATTTCTTGTGCCAGTACTCTTTATTTGTGAAAAAAGAAATTAAATGCGGTCGATAACGGGTTAATTAAATGCTTGGAATTAAATAGTCACATGTCAAAAAAAATTTGGTTGCAATGGTAACAGCAAAAAGCTGGTGTCGCTCTTAGATGTCGCACTTCATTTCACTAGCATAATTTTTCCCAAAGGCGCCAAAAGAAGAAAATAATCAAAAAAAGATAGGTCATGAGTCAAACAACTGAAATAACATTTCGGACATTTGACAGCTATCTAGCCACTAATTTAAATGAGGACACAAGGACTGTTTTCTTGCAATGGGAATTACTGAACTAACTACTAATCTTTCACCGAAAAGCTAATATATACATATAATAAAAATGTAACTGATCGCTGTCTGTACATGGGAGATATTTGTGAAAAAACTATTATTAGGGGCCTTCATAAACGCAATAAAATTTTTGTCTGTTTGTTTGTGAGTTTGTTACCGCTAATCTCAGAAACAGCTTAACCGATTTGGGTGCGGTTTTCACTGATCTATTGTGGTAAGTTTTCATGAGCTTTTTTTCATTAATACAAGAAAATTGTATTTAATTTTCAATTTTATTGTTAAGATACAAGCTTTTAGTTTTGTTGATTATTTACATACTTATGAACTATTGTCGCGCCTGTCTTGAGTTTTCACTTATGTTAGCAGACCTTAGACCGTTTTTTTTTGTGTAAAAAATATGTAAAATCTTGGAACCTATCTTAATATCTAATCTCTCGTACAGCATGGCCGACACTCGTAAACGCTGTATGATCACGTAGAATTATTGCATTAAAATATAATCTGGCCCCGACACCGACTCGGGGGGGAATTGGGGGTAAACCGTTGAAGGTAACTTCATATCTCCTTGTCCTGCGTACAGAGCATTCGCATCTTGTGTCTCGGTCGCACAGAGGAGGCTATTATGACTGCAGATTTTTAATAAATATTAAATGTTGGACTACAGCAAGTTATAGCGCCATATAACTTGTTAAAAAGAGATTTTTTAAGAGATAAATGAAAATAAGGACCGGTGGAATTAAGAAAGTGAAGAAGAGAAGAGAAATATACAAGAATAACATACCTGCTGCTTAATTCACGGTTTAAGCATGTGTCAGATATTAAGACAATTTTAAGCTAAACTGAAAATTTTCATTAAGATTTTATTGCACACTAATATTACAAAGAGGATTTTTTTTTACAATGGATAAACTCTGAAATGTTAAACCGATCTTAATAGCTTCTTTATCGTTACTACAAAGCTACATTATCCCTCTAGAAGAAAGAAAGGCTACATATTTTTATTAACCTATTTATTGTAATAAAAGATAAGATAAGATAATAGTATTAAGAAATTCACTCGGACAACGCCGGGCTCTAAGAGCTAGATTGTAATACAGTAGATGTCAATATATTTTTGTAAGCAGTACTGTCAATCGGAGCGCCGTCATATTACTAAAACATCACAGGAAGCCGCACACATGCAACTACATGACCATAATGTCACATCAAACATTTTTAAATACACCACTTAAAGCGCTAAAGCTCACTCCGTAAACGCTCCTAATATGTCACAGTTAAAAGTATCGGCCAATAAACCGGCAATTAGGGTCGAGATGTGTTTTTTTCAGACATAAATAGAATGGGGGACGCATAATGTAATATCCTTGTTTGTGTCTAAAAAAGAATGCGAGCACTCAATTAAATGGATGGATGTTTATGACGTTGGCTTAGTAAATAGTTTCATTTTTTTTCTACAATTGTTTTTGTACAATTGTTTACTTTTATCAATTTTGTTTGCGGCCAGTATCATATATATAGTATAATTTTAATCCAATATAATAACTATAAAATATGAAATGCTTTATAAGTAATAATTAATATAGAAATATTCTTAAACAAATTAAAAGACAATAGGTATAATGTAAATTAAATATTTTCTTCAGAGCCATCAAATCGTCCGCTTTCAACTAATGTGCCATCAACAATTTTCACTTATGTTCCAATTATCCTAACCCTCGAAATGACAAGTAAACAAAAATAGATTTATCGAATAAACGAGATAATCCCGTCATCCTTTATCGTCATGATTCATAAAATGGAAACGGTAGAAATTTATTATAAGCATTAAGGTTCCGTAATGTTAAATTATTATCATTGTAGTTTTTTTGATTGTTGTCATTTTATTCTTCGACTGCTAGACAAGAAAAGAAGTCAAGTCAACACACATCAGTGACGGCATCAGCGTTCTTGTTCCATTATAACGCGGGTGCCTTAAAAGAGTGAGCGCCTTCCAGAAAAGAGAAAAGGCTGATGCTAAATTAGCACGTACCGTCTTTCGACCTCATCGCAACATCAGGTAAGATTAAAGTCAAATCGCTCCTCACGTCTAACTTTTGAGTGGACCTAGACAAATCATGTAGTTGTTATAAGTAAGGCGACCAGTTTAAAAGAACGATAAATGAACGATTAATTTGTCCAAAACAATTTGAATATTTAGCTTATGATTTACATATTCTGCGACTAAAAATTAATATTTGCCTACAGATCTCCATTTTGAATTACAATAGGGCTAAAATACAGAGTCCCGAAACTTCCCGAGTCGCAGGTGCCGCGCGCGGCAACCCCTCGCGGCAATTTGACAGACTATTAATCCGGATTTAGCAGGTTTTAACCGGATTAGGGGCAGATTTATCCAGTTCTAAGTGGTTTAACTGTACGCTGTTTTGACGACACTAGCCATCGTCAGTTGCTACAATGATTTTAAAATTTAAATTATTCTTATATTTAGCGGGGGTTGTAGTTAAAGGTGTTAAGTGTGCGTGTATTGTCCTAGCTTTTATCAGTTAAATTACTTACTTAAATGTAATATTTATCTTAAAAATTCAATCGAACTTTATTTAGGAAATATCATTTTGGTTCTTCGTTAGCACAAATATTTAAGACACTGTAATCGTTTATACAGTACCTAATAGTAATTTGAGATCTACTGAGTACTTCTAAGTATACATAACACATTATCTCAGACAAGCTGAGCCCCGCGGTATCACCCGCCGTGCAATTAAATTCAACCAACGATACTTCAACCTAACACTATTTAATGTAATTGATCATATAGTTTTGAGGTCAAATTACTTATAAATATTCTCCATTCTAATTTTTATCACCTACTTTAGACCTTTAGGTGATGAATTTAGAAAAATCCTTTCTTAGTGCCTACGTAATAACAGAAATCTGCGTGCAAATTTTTAAAACTCTAAGCCCAGCAGATTGAGCTGTGCATTAATATATCAGTCAATTTTATTTTTTATATATACAGGGTGTCCCAGGAGGATGCCACATCCAGGCGAAGTACCATAAATATTGTAGGGGGACCCTTTCCCGTGCAAACAAGAAATTGCTTAAAAATCTTTAACTGCAGTTTAAATTCTTTTTAAAATTAAAATTAAGTCTCCTTTAATTAAAACTTAAAACTATTTCACTTATTCCTTATTATTAAATTACATCATATATTGGATGGAACTTGGCTTGCATAATTGGGTGTCGATTCGTCTGTCATTTTAAAACATTTCCGAACTTCGGTATCAGCCGTAAGCTCTACTATTGACTTAGTATAATTAATTTAGACTAGTATTATAAACAATGTTATTAAGTTCTTATGATTTTTTTGCCGTTTTATAAAATGTTTCTTCTCTATTCTTGCATACCTATTTCTACAAAAATATAAAATGTACCATTTCTACAAAAATGACAAGGTACGTCATTTTTTTAAACATATTTATTGCACATTTTGCATCGTAATAACCTGACCACATTTTTTTAGAAAAAGTTACAACTTTCTTAACCAAATTGTAATGTGCGATGCAAAAAAACATGACAAGAAAAGCGTAAACCGAATGGGTATGCCGCCTTTTCGATCGCCGCCATTTCAAGGACACTGCACAATAGGAACAGAAAATATTTTGTCATTTAGAACCTTTAGTATGGAGCGTGACTGAGTTGTCTACGGCCGACCGGTCCACCGCCTTTGCACGACCGGAGAAATTGTTTTACAACTTTATTCAATGTCACCACTTTACGGTAGTGCATTATTGTTATATTACAACCATAACGTAATTCCGATACTACCGCAATTTCGGACACATTAAAAATGGTCGCTGCTTTTATTTTAAAATTCTCGTTCCTTTGTCCACGGCGGTAACTTTGACGACCATCATAATTCAACGATTTTAGAATTTACAAGAAGTAACAAATAAATAAGCACAAGTTTATTATCGACCCATAAAAGCGTTAGTGAAAAAATTTCAAAATCGTAAAAATTATTATGGAAACCACAATATTTATATAGCCTAGAATATTTATTTTCGACACATTTTTACCGTTGTTGTACTTGTTATATGCGTTCAAAGGTCTTCTTTTCAATATGCATGCACGAAAATGCATGAATAATTGATGCCTAAATATCAATGAGTAGCTTTTTCCTAATAGAGCTAAGAAAGAGTTAATGTTTATAAGAATACTAGTGACCTGCCCCGGGTAGCACTAATTATATTGATCCGATCGCTACCAAACACAGGGTCACTAGGTTAGGCCAATCTGAACATATCCTGAAAATTCAGTCCAGCCGTTTCTGAATCCATAGGGAACATACATACACAGCCTGTTAATATATATGAAGATAGGTAACAATATTTATATCCGTGATCACTGTATAAGAAATTATTGTCAAGAAAATTTTACGTCAACTGTAATTTTTTATTTAAATTCTAAAATCGTAATGTGTGGTTGTTTATCATGGTCGTAAAAAATATATACGATTTACATGTTCCTACTGAACCCTCAAACTTATTCAGAGTTCATATAAAATTCAACACAGGCGACCGGGCCGTCACCTCACGCGATCGCCATTTGTCGCAATAAAAAAAAGAAAAAAAAGGATTGTCTTCTGATTCCAATTTTGAATTCAATCTACGCGGGTCGGGGACCATGATTTTATTTTCATGACTGCTGTGGGACAGGCAGGTCGTCAAGGAGGGTTGCGACTGACGAAGTTTTTAATAATAAATGCGATGAAATCTTGTTATTATTTTTAGATGGCGACAAAACCGAAGGATAATGGGTGCGCTACCCTTTCTCTATTTCGACAATGTTTCATTAAAAATTAAAGGATATTCGTAGGAATATTTAATTAAGAAACAAATCATTGTATTTTCTTTATGACATATCTACCTATTTCTAATTGGTTTTGTTGAATAAACCTATTTTAACTCCTAACCTATAACAACGGAGTTAAATTGTAAAGCTAAATTGTAGACCTCGACAGGTTGGATTCTTAATCGAAATAAAAATGTAAGAAATATAAATGTAGATTTTTTCTCCATATCATAAATACTTGTTTACGTGTCTGGTATGTACCCATTGTAAGACTATAGCCTCGGCGCCTATCACAGGACTAAATAAGGTAACAAGCTGATAGCAATTGCTGTGCTCAACTCAGCTCAGGACAGGACAAATCTTTGAACTTTAAATAGAGTGAAAAATATATGTATTGTGCATACTTTACAACTTTAGGGACAATAATACCGGGACGCTATTACTTTTTCATCCGGGTCCGGTCGTAAATACCGTTACCGGGCCGGGCGACCGGCATCACGGATATTCCGGGGCAATCATCCCACCATCTGCACTATTTTTTCCGGTGAAAATGTTGTAGCACCCGCCGGGGAGTTGGCGTCCCGTATTATATGTTTTATTTCCAAAGGGTTGGAGTTCCTTCGTATTTCGGCGAAATGTTATCTGATTTGATCAGCAGTAAGACTCTCTACTAGAAATATACAAACTTGCAATACTCTCGCGCTAAACTGAATCACTGAGGGCTGCAAAATTAATTGTAGTTTTTTTTATTTTTTATATTGACCGGATAGATAGATAGCAGACCAAAACGCGTCGCTTTTACTTATCACAAATTGCTTGTTTACTAACATTAATTGGTTATCCTGCATTTTGATGAATTAATTTGACACATAGACATTGGCGACATGCTAAAGAAAGATGATCCTAAGATTACCCATATCCGGCTATGCATATGTAGATGCGTGGATGTTTGAATGTAGACGAGAGGAGGCGGGAGAGGTGTGCCAGGGCCATTCTAAAAGGATATCTGTAATCTCTGCCTACACCTCTGAGTTAAGGTTGAGAGTGCTTATTTATTTATTCACTACAATTTTATTTCGAGATGCATCTCATCCATTGATGTCTGCTTCTAAAATATACCATAAAATTAGTCGGTGCGAGGCGGACGCGACCGCAAACTAATCTGACTAAGCATTTTTTACTACGTTTAACCTCTTATAAGGTTGTTACTCTAATAAAGATCTGGTGCTCAAGAGTAAGCAGATAGCAAGATCCTAGGGCTGTAATATATACTTTGCCGAGCGGTTATGCCGAGCGGTTAGGATGACGGATGATCCCTAATTCCAAGTAAGATTTGCTATGGAGCATTCTAAATTTTAATATTCTGAAAACCATTAAAAAAATAAATTCATAAATCATCAATCAACTTTTAAATATTTGAACTATGTATAATAGTAGAATTAAAGCGTATAAATATTATGTGGGATATATCTGTATTATTATTATTGACGTTACTATTTTAATCAAAAGAATTACAAGAACTTTTCCAATTTTGGGTTAGGCTAAAATTCCTTTTATAACTTTCAACATAATGAGTTATAAACAAAGAAAGGTTCGGGGAAGAAAGAAAAAACTATTTTTGGGCGGGAAACATTTTGACGTTTCGTGAAATGTGACTTTTATGGTTGCGTTCGAGACTCGGTCTCTAATTGTTCAAAAACGTTTTATATTTTGTCAATAATGGCCGGCTCCCCGCAGCGGTTCGTTGTTGATGTTGCTACCAGTAGCAAATAATTAGTTTCGGTTGCTATTTCAAAGTGTAAATAATCTTTTATAGAGATGTTTATGGTGTAGGTGACGATGACTAAACTATTTAGTTATGCTGATGCATAGAATACATTGGAAGGCACAATCAATTGAATGACAATTCGATTTTTTTTCCTACAGTCATGCAAGACGAAGTTGTAAACACAAAAGAATTATTGTTAGATAGTAGAGTTACGGTGGACTGAAAAAAAGGTAATTAGAAATGATCGCGTTTTAAGTGGTTTGCGTCAAAGTCCTAGGACCTTGGTTAGGTTTAGACAAAATATAACATAACAGGAGATATAATATAACAGGTATTTCAAGATGTACAGTGTCCGTGTCATATCTTGACATTGCATCCAAACCTTCCTCTCAAATACATATTCTATTAATTGCTTCTCAGACAATGAAGTTGATCTATCAACTTCATCGTTCTATTATTTTCAAATTATTTGTAGGAAATGAAAGCATTCATATTTCGGATATAATTTGAATTTGTTAGATTTAGATTTAAACATAAGAACTCAATTTAAAAAGTTCTTTAAATGTAAACATACCTATCATAAATAAATTTGATATACTTAAATAAAACATACTTTAAAATTATTAAAACATTATAATATGCAAGAAATACATTGCTTAGACAGCAAATTAAGGCGGCCATATTGCGTAAAACGCGAATACGTACCGAGTTTCCCGCCGAATTAACGTCATTTGGAATCGTTCCCGCCGCGCGCCGCCTCCCTGCGGATAAGCAACGATCATAGTCCACAGGATATATTCATCTGCACCTAGCTCGAAGCGTTCAAATATTTAACGAGAATATATTAAAGGATAGCTTTGCTAAATATATAGATAGTTTAGCAAAAGCTGTCTTTACTAAAAAAATACAGGCAGTCTAAGGACTGCCGACAAAAGTGAAAAATCAAAACAGCTGAGAAGGCGCGACTATAGTTCAAAAATGAATAAATAATCAACAAAAAAAATTCTTGTATCTTACCCATAAAATTCAAAATTGAATACAAAAAGATAACTAAGAAAAAGTTTGTCGAAACTGTTCCAAATTAACATTATTGTCGCATGTTGAGTATGTTCTCGCGAACCTATAAGATTTTCTCCTACCAAATATCGTTTAACGCGGCTAAAGCAGTTTTCACTTCAAAATCTTATAAAATAGTATTGAGAAAAATATTCTTTTAACAGCTTTTTTAAATCTTTGGTAGTTGATACGTCCATTAATATTTACCTTATCATCAGGTGATCGTGACTTATTGAAATAAGAAAATAAATTCATTACACGGTTCGCCTGCAAATTAGAAGTAAATATTTAATCTAATGGCTTCTAATTTTTTTAAGGCACTCGAAATGTCGCTATCGTCGATACAACTACGAAAATGTTGGATCAGCCTTTCTTTGCGCCTTAAGTCAGAACAGTGAGTTGACACTGTTACGGAAATTGATATTTTGTTGGTTATTTCAATTCGTTTGCAAAATAAAAGTAACATAGTATTTTGATGTTTTTAACTTTATCCTTAAGAAAATTTGTTACAAAATATTATCTTGAACATTATTTGCTGTATTCTGTAGCAGTGAAAATCTCAATTCTGTGAAATTCTGATAAAACGCAATTTCCTACCCCTTAAGTATTAATAATCTGGTATAAAAGAGAATATTTACAAAATACGTTACATTGTAACGACATTGTCCGCACAGCAACGCTCTGAATAAAAGCGGCGAAATTACAATATCATAGACTGCATCAGGAAAAGCCTAAGCGCCAACTATATTTGTTCTTTTCCCGCTCCGGTTTTTCCTTATTTCCTTCTCATGTACTCTCGCAGGGAAAAAGCGAGCGAAATACGACTGTTCATTGCTGGAATACACGAAGCGCCCTCCGCTACCATGATGGCTGATTATACAATACAATAAGGTCGAAAACTCCGTAAACGCTTTTCACAGTATCTCCTGCGTGCAAAACGGCCAGGGACTTAGCGACCGGAATGCAGGAACGAAACGAGCTTTTATCTCCATCCCGCCATTGGTCGTTTCGAAAAAAGAACGCGTTCTGTGATTGGCTAAAACATATTGCATGCTCCGTGTTCTTCGTTAATCGCAGATTCAAAAAGTCATATATGCATTATTTGCGCAGAATAAAAATGACATACTTGCGGACTTTGACTGCGAACTTAGGTCTTTTTTGTTTTGAAGCAGCAACATTTTAATTCAATGCTATCCTCAGTATAGTTTGATGGGCAATTATGCCAGTATTTCTTTTCCGCAATAAGTAGAAACCATTGGAGATGACATAAATGTAATAAGATCGCAGTGTCCAAATTATGTCGTGACGCAGAGGAAATTATAGTACGAATAATGAAGATGTGATATTAAATAATTGGATCAAAATTATATGTAAGCTTTTTCTTACACCTAGAAAAATGTAAATTGTGACGTGACAATCGATATAATTAGGGTCGGATTATAACAATCTCTGGTAGAGACCATACTAAATACAGTGTCTAAGCAATTTAAATTATTTCGTTCTTCTAAAAATCTATGGACTTTTTTTAATAACCGTTTTCATTTTTGCGAGTATTTCCTTATTTCTTTTCATTTCTTGCTACGATTGATTCCAGTCGAGTATTGCGATTACTAAATCATAAAGATGAGCAACGCTATATGCAAACATATAATGTATGACCGTAGTCCATACTGTATACGTTTCGGCTACAGTTTTTATTAATAGAATTTCACACATTCAAAATGAAATCTATAATTTCTAAAATTCATATATTAAAAAATATACA
Source organism: Papilio glaucus (assembly GCA_000931545.1). Taxonomy (NCBI): domain Eukaryota; kingdom Metazoa; phylum Arthropoda; class Insecta; order Lepidoptera; family Papilionidae; genus Papilio; species Papilio glaucus. Next base: position 156,175 of record JWHW01037932.1, on the reverse strand, counting down.
GAAATATTTCTTTCGTTTGTCTTAGATATAGTATTTACAATATCATAGAGATATAAAATGTGTTAAACAGTGCGCCATTTCAATTACTAAATCGGAAACTTCTCGCTATAAGCTAGTGTATTATTTTTTTTTATAATTTTTAAATGTGGAATACAATACCGCATCTACGTTTCCTGTTTTTGAATTTTCCTAAAGAAATAGCGCCGGCGGCGGGAGCGGCAATTTTTCAAGTCGCTTCTCCAACGCTGTTAAATAATAGACAACGCGCGCTCCAAGATGGGTATTCATGAAGCTTATTTTTCATTAAGCGTCGCTTCTCTCATATAATTGTTCTCGCATTATTATTATTCCTTTATTTAATAAAAAGAAACAACTCTTCCAAAAAAATATATAAAATTATATTCTTATTTCTTGTGTCACTACGTCATAACACAACCAAGGCGTATGAAATCATAGTATGTGATACGCCTGTAGAGAGTTGTTAAGTAGTTGATAAAGCGATCTTCAAAAACGCTACTGTCCGTCAGCGTCATCGCCGTTGTACCAAACTAAACGGCCTTAGTACAACGGAGTAGTTACCTAAAATTAATACACCAAAATTAAAACTTTCGCCTTTCGGTTTTTCTTTAAATTCAGTGCCACCGGCTCCAACGCCTTCCTATCCTTGATCCCTGACTTTTTACCCCGTAACTATTACTTGTTCCTTATCGACTCCTTCCTTTTTTCTACGAAAAGACAGCTGACACATTCGGTCTTGTAGTTGTCGTGGATGTCTCGACGGTTAGCCGTGGTCAGATAAAGTCAGTTGACCCACTTGCTCGTATGCCTGATTCTACAAACAAAAACTGTTTACATTAGAATAAAACTAACTTTACGGATTTTATCGTGTTTATTTTACGTTTTTTGGTTTCCGACGTTTCGATTGTACCCATGATGATACGCGATATTATTGGTTTTAAAAACATCCTAATTTCAATAGAGAAAATGGCTGGGTAGGTTTGAGATTGACCTCAAATCTCAAACCTACCCAGCTGCAAGTGCTACAACTGCAAGTCCTCAAAATACATAGATTTTGCATTCTGCATAGATTGGAGCAGAAATAAGTAAAAAAGTAAAATAACTGGGTACAACGCCAGCAACTTTTAATATGTGACACCTCCTCCCCGTGACCATAAGCGCTGTCAAGTACTCGAACGTCAGGAACCATAAAACGTAAAATAAACCCGAAAAAATCCGTAAATAAATCCGTTTATTCGCGTAAATATAAGGAATCGTTATGTTTATATTAGATTAGTTCTATCAAAAACTATTAAATATTATGACATTAAATAGTATCGTGATCTATAAATAATCTATTTCTATTTATCCCATTGTGAAATGCATCATGGTCACTCAAGCACATCGTGCAATTTCTCCCGTTTATACCCTTATCATTTATTACGGCGTTATCTCGCCCCGCTCTATTACAGACAAATTTCTCATAGCGTATTATTATAGAAGAAGATATCCCGGACGCCGCTGCAACGCTAAATTACAAAAGTCGTTTAGCTGATCTTTCGCAATATTTAATATCAAACGATAGTTTCTACAGCGCGTTATTTTGCACTTGCTAACTGTGATAGTTACCAATATTCTTAGCACATAATTCTGTTGAAACGATGAATTAAACTTAATTAATGATTTGTCTACAAATTAACCTAAACTCCTTTCCCTTTGTTGTTGGTGTTTTTTCATCATTCATGTTTTTTCATGTTTCATTCATCTTTAATCGAACTAATACATATCTACAACCATACACCGGACACCAACTAAACCAGAAAACAAAAAGTATTGCTTTTTAGTAACATAAAATGTTTGTATCAGTAGGAAGAGGACCCGATGGCCAACTGTGAACCGGGTATGTCCAAAAGTTACGAAAAATTATTGGTACAGACAGCAACAGTTGCCAATGCTGTGGAAGTAGAAGATGTAGATAGATACGAGCACGATATGGAGGTAAGTGTACACATTTATACCTTTCCATCATACGCATTATCTAATCCAGTTCTCCCACCTACACACAGGCTTACAGGGCATCTCTAACTGTTCTGATGTTTCTGAGTGGCAATGGTCATTCTCTCTCTCTCTTCAGCCAACGGTTATCCACTGCTGAACACAGGCCTCCCCATTGGTCGGTATATAGTATATAAAGGTATATATAAAGATCGGTACCCTGCAGCCTGCAGCCCTCGTCCAGTGGACTCCCACAACCCTGACCAGATCATCGGTCCATCTTGTGAGTCCGATAGTGATAAGGCTTGCAACACCTGTTATGCGAATGTGCTGGCTCGACTGGTGAAATAAAACGTCCTCGCAGAAGATAGGCGCGAAGTAGAAATATCCTGCGTTTCGTCTGATGCACTCATCAGAGAAGAGGAGTAGAATTACATGTCCTAACTAGGAAACCTAATTCTGCTCCTCTTAACCTTCTCATCCATTTCTAATAAGGAAAAAATGGAAAGAAGAGGAGAAATTGACAGGGGGGGGATATATAGAAAAAAAATTCGGTTTATCCCCTTCTCTATCCATTAAAGGTAGGCAACGTATCTGCAACTCATTAGCATGATGCCTATGGGTAGTGGTCACTAAAAATCAGGAGATGCGCTAGCTGGATCCATCTTCTTTTAATAAAAAATTGTGGGATGCCTACCTACGCTTCATCGACCGATGGGCCCAATTTCAGGACTTTTCGGCCCTATCTTCTCTGATCCCCATCTTCCGGTTCTAAAGACAGACGTGGAGTAGAAGTATATTGATGTTTCTTCATTTCGTCTGATGTGTGAGGTGCCGAAAGTCTTATTCCAACCCTCTTTTACGAAAGTGAAGAGCATTGGAAGGGATAGATAATAAAATACAGCGATCACTGGACGATCTCTAGTAAAAAAACAGACTTGCATATATCATTACACTTAACACTTATTCTGGCTTCTAAGTGATGTTTGGCGTTCCATTACCCTGCGGTTTTCCCAAAATTTCCTACCTCACACAACCGCGTTGCGGAATGGTCAGTCGCCAGCGGTATTTCCGCACCAATACGACTTAGGGTCCTTGAAGAAGCGAGCGTACTTCTTCCTTAAAGGCCGGCAACGCGTCTGCAGTTCCTCTGGTATTGCGGATGTTCGTATGAGTCGGTGATCACTTTTACCCGCTGTTCGTTTTCCCCCTTTTGATATAATAAAAAGTCTGTCTATCTCAATTTTTATTATGAGAGGCAAGAACGTACATGAAAGTTAAGAAACAAATCTTCCATCAATAATACACTTTAGCTGGCTGAAGTATAATCTCGCAGACAATTTTATTTACTGTCGCCCTACTCACAGAAAGGCACTTTTTCTCTTGTTACACGCTTATCATTTATTACTCTGTTATCTGACGGGGGATATATGGCGTATATTTGTTATTACAATATTATCATGCGAATATTCAACTGTGATATCGTGAACTCGACTCAACTAAAGTGTCGTCCGAAAAGTAATAAAAAAGAATACATTTGGCAGATCGCATTCAAGATGGCGAAACTCATCTTAGATGTGTCTTGATGTGAGATGGTATAATCTTAACGAATATAAATCAGTGTGTATTAACAAGGGCATTATATTTGACCTCGAATACAATGATTATATTCCATCAACTGCTATTGTATATCATTGCAGAATATATGGCTTGGTATTACCAACTACGGTCTATGCTTATCATACGATTAAAGCATATGATCCTAAGCTGATTGTTAATATACTATGTTATTTGAGGATGTCTGTGAAAAGGTTCGATAATTTTTAATAGTCACCTGTCTTTTTGCCCGACTGACAGGAGGGTAATGTTTTTCGTGGGCATATATGCATGTCCGTATATATGTACGTATGTATGTAGTTGACCGCTCCATTGTGACCACCGGTAGCCTAAATAGCATGACCGATTTTTAAGATTGAGGTGTCATTCTATCTGTATTGCTCCCCAGTGTGACATAGCAATACATTCAGTTGGGTTTACATATGTTTGGTTGGTTTTATAAGTTAACTATTGGTTTATTACAGCATTGTTTTGTTTATTTTAAGGTATAAAAAGGTTACTGATGCATTCAAAACTCTTCTCATTGTTACGGATGTTGATGGTTTTCCTTGATGTTGGATGCGGGTTACCGTCTTCTATCATAAAGAAGAAGAGATAGCCACCTTAGTACCTACCCAGACGACGAGGTAGCTTATTTTATCAACATAAAAAATTAGTTTCTCTAATTTACTACTTCATTAATTTGTAGTTTCTTTTTGTGTGTACCTTTAAAACAGTTTAATCATTGAACTTACACACATATGAACCGATTTCACTCAATTCTTGGAATCGACGTAATCATAAAGGCCGTGTTAATTGATACGTCGATACGCGATGATGTGTCATGCGTGCTTTCAACTTGCGCAATAGTTCCTAAATACCTACCTATTTTTTTTGGTATTCGTCTGTGACCCTTAACTATGTAATAAAAATCATGGTCACATATTATATAAATAAATAAATATACGCTCACGCCTGTAACCCAGAGGGGTAGGCAGAGATTATTGAATTCCAATTGGCGTGATCCTGGCACACCTCTCTCGCTTCTTCTACATCCATACATCTACGCATACAAGCTCGTCGGTTACGGGTACTCCTTATATCGCCTTTCTTTAGTATGTTGTGGTTTATTTTAAGGCTACAATTTGCACTCTGTTACTGTTATTAACATTCAAACGTGTAGGATAGTTCTTAAAAAAGAGAACTAAAAATAATATAGTTGTAAAATATTTTTATTAGACCATTTTTACTGTTACTTTAAGTCAAAGGTTCAGTATAACGGCATTAAGCACCATCAATCACCGCTACCTTGACTCCTAGGCAATTGGGATCACACAATACATCACCAGGTCGCTGGGACCAGGATAATGCGCAGGCCTAATTAAGGCAACTGCGCATCGTCACCGCACGCAATAAAGGGGATGTTTCACCTTATTAAGCGAGATTTATTGGCACACAATTAATAAATGATTGGACGCCATTTTATTTTGTATTTACCCCATTATAAAAGTCCTTTTAACTTGTGGTATAAATAGTATAATTATTTAATCCATGCAAAAACACTATACATCAAAGCATTGTGTTAATAGTATTACTAGCTGTTAGTTAGATTTTTACCGTCGGCTCTCAGATAATGATCTTTAATCAATTTATTTTAAATAGTTTTTTCGTTTTTTAAGTTCAAAGTGTTAAAATTCTTAAATACATAAATCCCTTACAATTAGTGAGTTACATATGTTTGTGTGTGTGTGTTTAATGTAGTAGGTGCTGGCCTCATTACAGTTGTCTAGTATCTGCTCATTGATTTTATTATAATAGTAAAGATTACCGTCTCGTCTCTCCCTAACCCCATTAGTCGCTGGTGTTATAGCGAGCGACA
>JWHW01037932.1:125288-139004 GCA_000931545.1 Papilio glaucus | reverse complement strand
CGTTTGCCGGGTCAGCTAGTCTTTCTATAAAAGTCCTAAACCTAATGAATAAAATAAAACAACTAAATGATAAAGGTATGATAAATGCCCAGTGCAGGCAGCTATGCAGCAGGACTGTCTTTTGAAGTTATAGTGTACAATATAATCAATACAATTCGTGCAACTTTGAAAACCCTACCCCATCTTTCTTCTTTGTCTTCTTTATACTAATATATTTTATAAGACATTTATAAAATCGGAAAAAAACGAATGTTTTTAATTTAAAGCAGCTACGATATTCTTATAGAACTATTTTAACCAGCATTGTGCATCCTAGGTAAATAATCTCAAGTATATTGAAAATCCATATTTATGATACTACACGATAATGCAATTTGCATAATAGGTTTAGTTAGTATAAACGCTAAATGGTTAACAGTTTAGGCCATTTAAACGGTTAATTGATGCTGACTGAGCTTAATTTGCAACAGACCGAATGGCCCTTGTAATAGGTGGAAACCGATCGCTATCCATTAACCATTGGAATTATCGAGAATTGGTATTGGTATTGGGCACCCTCGTGCGAGCCGCAGGCGGCCGGCACGCGCCACTAATTGTCCTGAACGCTCCCTGGATGTTCATTGTTCATCGACTGACCGGTGATCGTTCCGCCGATACCCCAATTACATATACGTCATTTATATTGCAATAGCATAACCTTCTTACGGCAACCCGTTCTACTACCGCGTATTGATAATAATATTAATTTTGCTGATGAGCAGATACTTTATGTGATACTAAGAAAAAACACTGACTAAAATTTCTTTTTAGCATATTCATCTCTTTTGTGCCTCTCTTAATCCACATATCTTCTATTGTATTTACGGTTGTATTATCTTATTTTTCTTTTTATTCTGTAATATTGTAATAAATCATGACACAAAAAATTCCTCTGAGATCATGTTACTAGGTGTTTTAACCAATGTGGTTTGAGGATATAAGCCATAGCCACTGGGCTAAATGCAAATAAGTCTCATGTTTAAAATGTGACAGTAAGTTAATCTCATGTCATTCACCCAAATTTTAACATCTTGTACTCTTTTGGTTTTTAATTGTGTCATGTCTTATTCATTGATATTTCTAATTCATGCTGACGTGTGCAAAACCTTCAATCAGAATAACACTAACTCTCAAAGGAATTAAAACAATTTACACGCTCGCGAACAAAACATTTGCCGAACAATTATCCAATACAAAACCAATTATACGGTGTCATCCCTCGGCGCGCTCCCCTAAGCCAATTTTCATAATAAAATCCGTATCTACTAGTCGGCAACGATCTAATGAAGATAAATATCTCAATGGGGAGTCGGCAGCAATAAAAACAAAATCAGTTTAAGCCCAATTGACAAGACATACTACCTATTACGAACTGGACCCCTCAATCGTGATACGGACGATTAAAAATGGCGAGGACCTGTCAAATTTTGGCGCGAAATCCACCCCCGCATTGACGTATCACGGTTCCAAATCACCAACAATGGTTTTAATTTACGCACAATTGATCTTCGTAAACCAATTAGAACTAAATATTTGTGGTTAAATGCGACAGCTGTTGCAACGGATCCCATTAACTTTATTATTCGGTAATCGAAGGGACGTGTTTGTTCTTTTACGCCTGGCCTACTAACATTCTCAATCTCAAGTAAATCATCTTATACATGTGAATTAAATATCATTAAATCGGAAATAACTTCGATAAGGGGTGTATTAAAATGGAATTGTTTATGCATTCATCTTGATGGTATCTTATTATTTTAGTTATATTAAGCAAATGTAAAAGAATATTGTATAGATTTTTATAACATTTGTAATGATACAGTTTAAGCCAAACAGACAATGTACAGAAAATTTAGTTCGAGAAAAAAGTTCGACAAAGTCCTAACTAAATATATTTATTAGCCAGTAAATAGATTTACCTAACGGTACAGCAGACGTTCGCATTAGCTCTCAATAAAATGCCGCCTCCCATAATATAACAACAAACGAAATGGCCCACGAGACCAAAACATTCTTGATTTTAGCAACAACTTAGCCGGTATCTCTCAAAGCGGCTGTAAAAAGCTCATAATTGCTTTAGTGTTATGACAAATAAGCTATTATCGTTCGAAGATACATTATGATACATCTATAGCTCTTATTGCTTTGCAATTGAGTCGAGAATCGTTTGCAATCCGTATGAATTAACGGCATTATTAATATAACCTTACCTGCTAATGCCGGAGTCTGTTTACAGTTCATTTTATAATGCTATATTATTGTTCGTCTTCGGCGGTCTCTTTGATGATACACTAAAATATTAAAATAGTCGCTAAATAGTTACTTTAGTTGTAACGAACACGTTTTTCCTTTTATGACAGCTATTTAGTCCCGTTAGTCGATATTCTATATAGCAGAAAAACTGTGATTCTCTCAACAAATTAACTGATAAATAATTTGTAAAAGTTTAGTTTGAAGCCCTTATACCTTTATAGTATACACAAGATGATCTGGTAACTACACTTTAATGGTAATAGAATTGCCAACGAATAATATGCAACACTTTATGATAGGGCAATAAATGGCACCCTAGTCGATGGAAACATAGCAACATGAGGTAAATACATGTTATAATAGGTATAAAAAATATAGTAGAGCTATGCAGCGATATGTGTTGTATGAATGAGCCACCATGATCCTATAAAATACCTGCGTCGAGTCATGTGTTTATGAAATCCAAACTTCTCCCGCCTCCTTAGCCTTTTTTACCCTCCATACGATGTCATATGTAAACCTGACAATCCCTCTCTTTCTCCTCCAGTTGTTTCGAATATAATGTGTGGTGGTCCCTAAACACCTCCATAGCAACTTACTAATGCCTCCCGCCGTCGATTAAGTGAGAATGTGATCAAAGGATGAAATGCACTAGCTTTCCATTAGTTAGCTCATTCACTCCATTTATCTGCAAATAGCAGCCGCTATCCGCTATTCTCTAAGCCGATAAGTTTTCAATTAATTTTGGAAATCGTTATACCTACATCCGAACTTCATCAATTGTAAAAAATATTGTAATTGACTACTAACTAAAACACTAAAAACAGCCATAGGTAACTCAGAATCTAAAGAGCAACAGCTTAATATAAAGCCAAAACGTTAGGCTCTTCATTAATCTAAATTAAATATTAGTACACTGTAAAATAACCAAATCGGTTTTACCCATATTACCTACTAATTTAATTATTAACTAACCTTTGCTTTTCGGTGACGACGGCGGCGTATTCTGTATGGTAATGTCACTAAAAATTTGATGATCTTTCGTCATCACGTCTACTGATAGCGGCTCTCGTATTAATTTAGAATCCATAACGTAATCCCTTAACCCTTTCATTGAAAAAAAAATGGTCAAAAAATGATGCTGGCAACTGACAACGGGCGCGCGCGGGAACAGAGAACTGTCACTGTCAGTTATAGTTGTACGTGTTTCGCGCCGCCTCACTAAAAATCTATAATGCGCCCACCAATAACGTCATCTCTTTCTTCCCCCCTACAAATCAGGGCGTGGCCTCGATTATTGCTCCGTCTCGCTCGCTCACGAGCTTACGCGGTTACGAGCTTACAATGCTGAAAACGATTTACTAAAGCCAGGGATATACTGGACCCCTATTCTTGATCTTGTTTCCCGATGCTTATAATTTGTTTTCAGGGTAATGAAATCACTGAAGAGTTATATCATATATAATCATACCTGATATATGTCAACTAACGCTTAATGTTAACATAGTAGAAATTTTATAATACCTATGAAAATACCTACATTTAATGAACTTACTCCGAATCTATTTCCATTTACACTTCTGATCAAACAAGGCGGCCTAACACGATAATAAAATGTGTAACTTTAGTATAAAAATGATTTGCACCCGTTGTGCCTCAGCTGAATTTAATCACGCAACTCATTTCGTTTTAACACGCCCCGCGCGCCGCTCGCTGAGCGTTCAGCACTGAGCATCATAGAGCCTTATCGCTCGCCGGCACCGTATTAATACTCCATAACTACACGCCTACAGCTCACTCTGATCAATTGACTTAATATGCGGTTGACAATTTAGACTTTTCTTGCTTTACTTTAAATTAAAAAAAATCATTACTAGTATAAATACCTAGTGCCGATGCCATAGATAACATATAACAATGTTGGAATGCGATTTATAAATATAGCTGATATTTGTTAAATATTATATTATTGCGTTATCCAATACAACCTGGGCCCCACGGTTTCACTCGCCGTGCAATTTAAATTCAAACAAAATTACAGCCTAAGCTGAACCCTGTTAAACATGTTTGATTATGTAGATTTGTCAACTTACATTGGATTCAAATTATTACTCCGTAATCATTTCTAATATTTACGCGAATTACACATTGGAATAAACCTAATTTTATGGATTGTGTCGCGTTTTTATTTGTATTTTGATTCCCGACGTATCTGTATTCTTCTGTGAAGTACTCGAAACGTCGGGGATCAAAATACAAAAAATAAACGCGATAAAATCCATAAAGTTAGTTTTATCCAATTATTACTCCATTCTACCTTTTATCCCCAACTTCTAACCTTTAGGGGGATGAATTAAAAAAAATCCATTCTTAATGATTGCCTACAATATCCTGTAATAACAGAAATCTCTGTACAAAATTTCAAGTCTCTAGGCCCAGTAATTCGGTTTGTTCCTTGCTATATTAGTAGGCTATAAAATTCTCAGCGAAGTTGGCAAATAATGACGTAGTTGACATAAAACAAAAATGTGGAAGCAGTAAAACCCAATTTTAATGTAAAGCTATACAAATTTTAAAATAAAGGTAATAAAAGAGAAAATGTCCTAAGCCGATATTCATAGCTTGGCCACAAACAATATATACCACTCTATAATTGAGCAAAGACAATATTTGTACCGACTTGTAAACAAAGACTGAAAGAAAGTATTGTTCGTGTATCCGAACGTATTCCGTGCTGTAAAATTGTATTGTTTCGGCGGCAAAACTAATAAATGTCATGCTGCGACAAATTGGCGGAGAGAATAGTCCAAAACCAATTCTTTATATTGAAGTGCACATAGTGTTTGTTGTGTGGAATAAACTGCTACTGTTTTTAAACGATAATTTGTCAAAATTAAAGCGTTGAGTCTGTTGGTGTGTGACGTATTCTTGTAGATTTTTAGACGATTTGTTCTACGAAAAGCTTCATTTAGGTGCCACACATTTGTTTGTAGACGACTCCATACACAAACCACTAGGCGGTTTGAGAGTCTAGATTTTACGTCATTTGGTCAAGGGTTCCAAGACCTAGCATGTTAAAAAAACAGTTCAACTTAAAAAAAAATTAACCACCGCTTGGCGTATTCAGAAGAAAAATACTCTAGAAAATGCACATCACCAATACAATCCAGTTGGGGCAACGTCTTAGGTCGCTAAGCTCGCTAGATAAGATGGGTTCAATATATAGATTGGTAGAATAGACTGGGTACATATATTAAGTTTCTTTCAAACTAGTTCTTGATCCCCGAAGTCGCCTGGATGATTGTTTGATTTGATGATTGTTGTCTATATTACGATATTAATATTAAATAGTCTACGTTACCTTCAAACAATGTGGTTTGCTTAAAGATTTATTAAAATCGGTTCAGTAGTTCCAGAGTTTCGGTATTCTTTACAAAACAACAAATCTTTGCGTTTGTGAAGAAAAAAAGAAGTAGACATAGATAAAATCCGTCCAAAGATAAGGCGTAACAAACTATGTTTAACACCAACTGTGCCCCGCGGTTTTACCCGCCCTGCAATTTTACCTAAACGAAATGATATTACCTAACATAATACTACCGTAACCTCAACATCATCTCCATCCCCTTTTCCCGCGTATGTGGGGTCGACACAGCATGGCCGTAGCACAGTTAAATTGATATAACTTTTTTATTTATAAGCCGATTGAGATAAAACAAACACTAATGTTAAGTGTGCAAACAACAAACCTCACCAAAATCGGGTAAGCCGTTTCTGAGATTAGCGGTAACAAACTAACAGACAATAATTCTAATAATCATTGTTTTGGGTTTTATTGCGTTTTGAAGGCCCCTAATAATAGTTTTTCTCAAATATCTTCCATGTACAGACAGCGATCAGTTACATTTTTGTAATATGTATAGGTAGTCTTTTACAATGTTTTCTTCTCTTTATCTTTTTATAATCCGAATAATCAATCAAGAAATTTAAGGACAGTACTAAAGATAGCACGCAGCAGTAGGCACGCAGCAGTAGGTATATATTTGTAAAATTAAAAAAATCTGAATGAAATTACTTTTATTTGTGATCAAGAAATTTTTTTATCTGAAAAATCTTAGTAACTATAGAAATGTATTAGTAACAGATTCATAACAAATTAAAATATATTATAGCCAATAAAGTTGAAATAAAGAGCCCTGATAGTCAGCCGGTTTTTTTTTCGGTCAGCGACGGGATCGGTATCTTTTCTCTTCTATTTGCTAAGGTATATTGTGGTCAATAAAAATACCGCTACGTAATAAACCATTTAACGCCTTTGCTTGAAAAATTAAAACAATAAATTTAAACTCTAAATAATTTAAATATTCTATACATAATTACTAGCGGACCCGGCAGAAGTTGTCCTCGCCTTGCATGAACATTCGTCTGATTGCTATTTTCGTTATTCGTAAAAAAATCTGGTACCCGACGGCGGCTCCTACCAAGTTCAATTACGAATATATCCTGGGACCCGTTCCCCATTTACACATAATGGGTGTGCCATTTACACACATTTTTTTCAAATTTCATCCCAATCGGTCCAGCGGTTTAGGAAGAGTTCAGCCACAATACACACAGTACATATTTATATTTCTATAATTAATCAATTTCCTTATAAAAAGAGATGTATGCAGAAAAACAATTCATATTTTTTTTTAAATCTCTGATTTAGAATTTATAACTTTTTACCAATTATACCAGATATTACACAAAACATGTAGAAAGTTTTAAAACAAAATACAATAGGAACATTTTTTATTTAAAAATCGAGCCGCGGACATCTTCGTTACATCTTTTACGGTTCCTTGGTTTGATAATCAAACTAGAGCTAGGGTTTCTTTACTTTGCTTAAATGTACAAAAAGTCTTATAAGTAATTCCAAAATAAAATTACTATATTCATAATTTATTTTCTCGTTTATATTATGAGAAAAGCTGAACTGCGTTGCAGTACCTATATCCTAAGCAAAACTCTATTGAATCAAATCTATGCAGGTCTTTTTAAACTTAGTTTCTTACTTAAGAAAGACTCGGATGGATTAAGTATGTACTCAGAGAAATACAGAGTTTTAATACTTCGTGTTATTCGTTTTTCTTTATATCGCACAATAATTTATATTTTACTTAATATTTCCACCATCTCTAATATAAGAACTAAACAATATTTACCTTGTGGTCTGTCATCCGCACCGTCGCTATCGACTTCGCTTCTAATACTAGAAGGGCTGGATCTCTTCAGATCGTCTTGTCCCTGTCTCTCCGGATATCCATTCCTCATAGCTTGCTTCTCGTACGACATGAAAAACGGAAAATTCGGAACACGACTCTGCTGAAAATAATACCCCATTTTCCCATCTCTAATTTTGACGTCTTCGTCTTCCGAATGGGTATTATCTCCGGTATAATCTTGCGATATATTATTCTCAATATCGATTTCTGGCGATCGACGATCGTTTAATCCGACAATGGATTCAATCGAAAAGTTTTTCGGTGGTATTTTGGTTTGCATCTTGTTTATTTCCGATTCCATCTCACTTTAACGGTTATGTCACTACACTATTAGTCACTGGCCACTACGAACGCTACTTCTTCACTGACAGCGGTTTGAATTTGGAATGTTTTCGTAGTTCGAACGTCCGAATGTCGTACTTCTCGCTTGAGCTTTGTTGGCCTTTGAGCGGATCGTAACCACGCCTCCGAGGTATGGGGGAGTTCGGTTAACATAGAGTTTGTTGAAAATCATTCCTAATACAATTGTCCTAGAATTCAATCTCTATTTTCGGCCGTTACTCCAAACAAATCTTAACTTAATAAAAACTACTTTTAACTTAATCTGTATTGATATACGGTTCAATTAGCTTTAAGCTAATTTCAGTAATAAACAGATAGTAATCTACTGTGGTTTTATGTAAAAAGTGAAGATTACAAAAAAATGCAAAGCATTTTAACAACTTAATATATATGATTTTTATAGCTTTATTTAATTTTAAGTAAATTTACTTTATTGAACGAAATAATGAAAAACAAACAGAGAAAATGAAAAATATACAGAGAAAAGGATGATATTTAATATAATTTATATCACCATGCCTAACATATGGCTGCCAAACATGGGCACTTACAGACCAATTGGTTGATCAGTTACAAAATAAATAATAAAATAGCTTTTTGTCAAAGCGAAGCGTATTTGGAATACGAAGAAAATGTAGAATAAGGTTAGAAAAAATAAAGAATAAAACTAAATTCAAAAGCGCTTGCAAAACTATTAGAACCTAAAGTAGCGATGGACAGGACATTTGCTAAGATATAAAAAGAGGAATGGACTAAAATAATAAGAAAATGGTATCCACGACAGCAATAGAAGCAGGGGTAGAACTAGAGAATACTACAAACGATAGGAAGACGATCTTTAAACAGTTGCGGATCAGTGGAATGTATCCGCATCGTTGTGACAGACAGGAGTGGAAATGTTTAGAGGAGACCTTTGTGGAAAAACAAGCCGTGTCGCAAGAGGAGATGCCGCCTGCCGATGAGATATATAGAGATATATAGTTCAATTTAGCTTATTTGAGAAATAGTAAAAATTGTAGTTTAACTTCATTTAGAATTAGAATTGAAATGTACATCTAAATGTATAACTAAAGACGCTTACTTATAACTCAAAAGGCTTATTTTATTTATTGAAATAAGATGTATTAGATAACTTTCTATTAGTGGTTAAATTTACTAATCATTTGTCAAACACATAAGGTTTTTATGGCAGATGAAGGTAAAGGAACAAGATACTCAAATAGATAACCACAGCCGATCAAAAAAGTTTAATGTGGGTTGCCAGATTCATGGAGTTGAGCTAAGGTGCTAAAACACACTCCGCAATCATCATACATAGTCTTCCATGACAAATTTTAAAGTGAAATTCATAATTATTCTGATATGTTTTTTAGTTCTGTTATGCGTTAAACTATAACTTACTTATCCTCAGTGGGTTTAAGCTCCCATCCCCCTCACCCAAACGTCTATCCTGTATTTTCGCAATATAGTTTGAAGTTGGATTTCTAATCTTGTAGTTTATATCTTTTATAATATACAGGTAGGTATATACAATCGGCCAGCTCTACTTTCTCAAGTGTACTTATGTAGGTACGCGAACGTTTTCTTTTTTCATTTTCTTCCGACGTCTTATACACTCTAAGTAATATTTCAGCCAAACAAAAGCTAAAAAATTGTATACATAATCGTTCCTTACGTAAATTACTCCGTCCATTGTTGAAAAATGGATGGAAATTTGTTTAGTAGTTTTTTAGTTTAAACAGACGGATAGACTTAGCGGAAACACTTTCTCACAATCCCCCTTTACAGCAATTAGTATCTACCAGTTACCAACCTTTTTACCTTTCTTTTGAAAGTCCACAAATCATTATCTATGACACCACAAATCAAAATGTCGAAAGAAAGACGCTGCCAATTCTTCTCAGCTAGCAATTTCCTTTTATCATACGTATACAGCAAACTGTAAACATATGTAAAGATAGAGAAATGTATGTTGTTAAAGTGAGTATGAGTTCGCCTAGGACGATCCAACACTGATAGAAGAAGGACTCATACTGACCAGATTGGTGACATAACATACTAAAAAAGCCGACATTAAGTACTTACCCATAACCGTAGAGCATGTGGATGAATGGATGTATAGAAGAGTTGTGCCAAGACCGTAACAAAAGGAAGTCTTTGTCTACACCTCTGGGCTCATATTACAATTCAGAAGAAGAACAATATAGTAAGTATTTATTTTATTGTATAACACATTAGTTGTATTGTATAACATAGACAGTGGACATTGTACGTGAGCGTCGACAGAACACCGTAACCGTGGGTTTCCACTCGCGGAAAATCGTTTCTTTTTCTCGTTTCTTGTGACTGTTTTCGGCAGTGTAATCCCACGGTAATATATAGGTAGATGTTGCTGTACTGTTCACATTTGAGCTTCGTTATCTGTGGTCTAAAATTTGGGTTAACCGAATTTTATAATGAACTGAGCAGAAAATATTAAGACAAGCAAAATTGATTGAGTACACAAGCTTTAGAAGTTCACTACCGATAAATTGCCATGCCAAGCGGAGGTCTACCAACGCATATAGGTACTGTAACTACCACTTCCCGATCATTTTCAAATGTCAGTTCTGTTACCCCTAATTACAAGAATCGTAGATCTATCAAAAGCGTCGTCTGGGGTACGAAAATCACCTTGAGGGTTTTGTACTAGATGCACTATAACCTTTCTAAAAATAGAAAAATCAAAAATTCTCTTCCCATACGCGATAAAGTGCACAAATATGATAAAATACCTATGCCGGAAACCACAGGAGTGTGTCACTAATCTGATCGATATAAGTTCTCCTTGGGCGAATGGGAAAAGGAAATATCCTAAACGTCACTTGACATCAGATGACGCTTGCTCGTTCGCCGCCTTATTTCATAAAAAAATGAAAGAAAAAATACCGTAGCCAGTCCGGTTACAAAATTTGTCTGCGGTTTAGTTACGTACCCGCCTGATTACTTTACTAGATTAGTAGTTTACCTACAAGGTAAATTAAATTACAACTAACGCACCTAAATCTATTATTAATTTTGGTATGATTAGAATCTGATGACAATAATTTTGTGCTTCTCGCGACATCTATGATTCATTACACGTAATTTCATGAAATGCCATCTGCAGGCGAATAGTAGTACTAACATCATTACTTTCGATCAAAACGTTAATTTTTTCCTCGAAAGATGTCCCCTAAATAAATATTAAACGAAGCTAGTCTAAGTTTATATGCCAGTGGAAACCCACGGGGGTAACACGTGACAATTTTTGATCTACAATATGGCTTATAGCTCATAAACTTTTTAAAAGGAAATTGGTATTGAACTCAAGATGTTCAGATTGTAAATTTCCTTTAAAACTCCGATTTTATTGCCGCATCGCAATTTTATATGTATACTTTATGTCTTATAGTCTCTTACATTTGCCTATATGCGATGAATTATGGAGTTTTAACACTAGAAACGGTCTGTCTGTAATTTGAACGTGTCAACCAACCTACGTAATGTAAACTTTAAAGTAGAAAGATTTTTTCTATTCCAAATGATAAAAATCGACGTTTTCATAAATATTTCATTCAATAATTCTTTTTATTTTCTTAAGTAACCTCATTAAGGTTAATAGAAGTAGCGGTTTACATTTATTTATTATATCATACATTTATTTATTTACCCACCGTCGATTTAATTCATCATAAAGTACTCAAACGTACAATACCTCATCGTACACGTCAATGAAGTACAATTTCCGTCAAGGAGTTTTTGCTGTGTAAACACGAGTAGTGTACAGTCAAATAAAAAAATGTTATCAATACAGTTTAGCACAATGTAGGCGCAATGCCACGCGTCCTCAATGTTAACTCCTTCAAGGCAGGCGGCTTAAAACTACGCACGCTAATCTGGACAAATACGATTTATTTTGTGGACGCATTTAAAGTATTAAAAATAAATACTTATTACTTTTATACACAAGCTGTAAACACCTGATTCACTGGGTTTTTTCTTCTAATTTTATAATTATTGATAACACATTATCGAAAAATACATTTTCACACCAGTATCATTTACAATCACACACACCAACAACCATCCGCATGCGACCACCATAGCGCAGTTTAACAATCATATAATATGATAGTTTAAACTATGACCTCAGTGACAGATTCAACACAATAACTTATACTCTGTGATGTATAGTTTTGGCTAAAGCGAAATACAGGGACGTAAATTTTTATATACACAATAGATTACGTGTTTTTGTCCGGTGTCGTCCAGCTGAATTTCGATATCGAAAAAACCTAAAATCAAACCCTACGATACTTCCGAGATAATGTAGCTTTCTAATGGTATTATAACTATTCGTATTCATATAATTATCCTAAATATTATTGCAATAGCATAAGATTAAACATCTCCTCTTTATATACATATCTATATATCGAAGTCTAAATAAAAATGCTATATACTTTAAAAGTATACCAAATACCGATGACAACTCAGTGGCTTAAAGTCCGACTCACAGTTCTAGGAAAGGAGATTCAATTTCCGTTGTGTCAAGTCTTCCCACATACAAGCCTTACGCACATCAATACAAATATGAAAATAATAAAAAAATGTTTCTACAGATCGATACTCGGTATTAAGATTTTAAGGTTGTGCAACTATCTCACGTAAGACTAATAAATCGTCTAAGACAAATAAAACAAAAATCTCTAACGAAAACTAGTTGGTACAGAGATAGCTACCAAAATCCGCTTATTTTCACAAATAAAAGAGGGTTTGGGATTGTATACTGCAAGGGGCTTTTTTCACTGATCTACCTGATTAAAACGTTGCGTGCATGTAAAACCATAGACTACGTTTTTGGGCTAGTTGGACTTACTGTATAACCTGCTATTTAAAGCGAGTTCTTAGGAATAGTTTTATCGTTGTATAATAAAACATCACAATTCAACTATGTCATCAAACATATGTACTTATTTAACTTTAAAGGATTTCTTTTTATTATTCACTCCACGCGCTCTGAACCTAAACGCTCGTACGAAACTTGAATTAGATTTAAGAAACAGCGGCAATACTTGAATCGTTATTCAGGTAGATAGGAGGTACATAAATATACACGTGGGTTGACACTGAATAAGTAATCTTATTAGATACATCAAGAACAGAAAAAGAGAATTATGTTCAACTAATGGTGTATTACACCTTATCCAGTATTTTGCTGCGATAATGTACAAAATGTTAAATGTTAAATTTGGTAGTGATCGGATCAACATAATTAGTGCTACCCGTGAGAAGACAGGACGAATTAATAATATTGAATATAATGTGTTTTCGCAATTCGCACAGAAACAGATATAATTTATTTTATCCAAGGATCTTCCTATTTCAATTGTCATTTAAATTAATTTCATATTAAACGTTCTGTTGAATTATAAATCCTTGTCCAGAATTGATAATACGCTAATATTTTGTGCCACCTATATATAATATTTTTTTTATTTTTTCAACATTAAAAATATTTATTTTCTGAGTTTGTTCGTTTCCCCAATTATCAAAGGATAACATGACTAAGATTTTCTATTAATAATTACACTGAAGCCGACATTTCATAGGATTATGAATGTCTTATCCGTCTTCTACAATTTATGGCTCAATTCCATTCCTGAATCACGGTTGGCCTTAAAAAATGTAGCTGTTTTTCAAAGTAATCAGCTACACCTTACGCGCCAACCCTGACAACACGTTATAAGATGAGCGCCGACGGCGGCTGCCGGTTCATTCGTCGCGACTTTTT
>JWHW01037932.1:104786-121170 GCA_000931545.1 Papilio glaucus | reverse complement strand
GACCCGCCGGTCGGCGACGCGCTCATGGGGCCCGTGCTCGCGTCATTTCTCTTTCAGCTTTCTTTTGCGACCACTGCCACCACTATTGTGAGCGGAGCTATGGCTGAAAGGTGATATTTTTATTTCCATTACTCAACTTTTTCCACGGGTAGTTGTTTGTCCCATTTGTTTTATGGAACATGACGTCATATTACAAAATACGGCAATTTTTTACCTGTTTTTTAAGCATAACATAACATAATATAATTTTAAGCAATCATTTTTGAAACTTCTTACAGTAAAATATACCAATGGTACATTTGGCAGTAAGCATTAAATTTTTATTTGTCAAATATCATCATTGATTCATGATGATGAATTTTGCATACACATTGTCGGGGATAATACATTTTATCTACAAAAAATCCAGTTTTATCCTAACGATCCTGATCAGCAGTTAAGAACAAAGTATTGAAATTATTGTATTTTCGATGTCCTTTAACAAGTATTTAAGGAAATCAACGCGAGTAAAAGTTAGTAAATGGATAAATGCAATAATCAGTATTTAAAACCAGGTGCAACTTCAAGGCGTACTGTATGTTCTCGTTCCTCAACACGATCGTGTACTGCGTGCCGGCGGGCTGGGTGTGGGGCGAGCACGGCTTCCTCAACAAGCTCGGCGCGGTCGACATCGCCGGCTCCGGACCTGTGCATCTTATTGGTAACCAGAATGATTGTTGGTACACAACATTACGCTTCTCTCACTCCTACTTCCACATAGATGCTCGTCGTTTACGGGTAGTTTTTTCATGGAACGAGGTGGCAAACGAGCAAGCAGTTCACCGTATTAAGGAACCGTTGCCCATTGAGTTGCAGATGCGTTGGCTACCTAATGGACAGAGGAACAGGAAAAGAAAAATTTCGTTTTCCTATCCATCCCCTCCACCGTCAGATCCTGTTCTCCTTCCCATCCCATCGTTAATAATGAAGAAAAAGTTGGAAGGGGAAAAGGACTAGCATAAGGCCTCCGGTACCTCACTCATCAGACGAAATACAGAATACTTCTACTTCACGCCTGAGCTCTGTCAGGTCGTTGTATTTCACCGGTCGAGCCGGCCCACTCGTGCATGTTGTTGTTGTGAACTGTAACTGCTACTTTTAGTACAGCGACTTTAGTTGTGTATGTAGTATGTTAATAAACTGCTCGATGTAAGTTTGTCAAGGACGTCTAATACGCCACTGCACACACAACTGCAACACATTTAAACCAAAGAAATTTGTCATATCATTCATTCATCTTTTCGACATCCTCAAACCACCGAAGTCTACCATTTACAATTTTAGTTAAAACGTCATCTTATAAGCCACGATTTTTCCTAAATTTATTTGTAATCCTATTATGAAGCAAACTTCTTCATGAATTTATGGAAAAAGAAACCTCCAGTGATGACTATCGATCTACAATCATATCTGCGAGTGCATATAAAAATTATGATTTCTTTTCAAAGGAGGATCATCAGCGTTCGCATCGGCTCTAATGCTGGGACCGAGACTGGGCCGCTATGCGCGCGGCACTTCGCCACTGCCTCTGGGCAACCCGGTCAACGCTGTAATGGGCACCTTTGTTCTCTGGTGGGGTTGGCTGGCCTTTAATTCTGGAAGCACTTACGGGGTGAGCTGTAATTTTCTTCTTCTCTGACATTTCTGCAGAAGAAAGAACAGTAGTACCGACGTGTTGGTCATGTTAACAGATTTTAATATGAATATACCGAATAATGAAATGTAACAGAAAATATCCATAAGCATGTTTTAATTACGAAGCAATATTTTATTCATCCTTCTTATTCTGGCCGTAAATTGGTCTCTATCGGGTAGCGATTTAGTGGTATGCAACCTGCTATTGCTTTCATACAATATTCTATTGACTTGCTCAACTGACACGAGGGTAATGTTTTTCGTATGTATCTATGTATGTGTATGTCAGTTCCATTGTGACCTCCTGTAGCCTAAACGGTTTGACTGATCTTGAATTGAAAAAGTCGAAAACAAATAAAAATGTATCCCACGGGAACCATCCATTTTTTCTGGATAAAAAGTAGCCTATGTATGTATGTATGTAGTTCCAGACTATAATCTATCTCCGTGGCAAATTTCATCCAGATCCGTTCAGCTGTTTTTGCGTGAAAGAGTAACAAACATCCATAAACCATACAAGCAAGCCACTTTCTTTTTTAAATGTACCTTTAATTGTTAACTAAGTAAATAAGAACGTTTCATGATTTATTACTATCGTGCGAGGTAAATTGTTGTCATTACGTGGAAAAACATCTAATTTTAAAATCGCACCGCTTACGTGCAATCAAACCGAAATGGACGCGCGGTAGTCTTTATGTAAATAGCCCTATTTAAATACTAATTGGCATTTAAGTCATTCTATTATGCATCAATCTTAGTTACATGCCTTTTGTACTTTAAAATGCCTGAAATTAGCTCGTAACTGGAACCTTTCAGAATTGCTTCAATGTATGTCACCTACCGGTTGTTAACGTCGTCAGTTTTGAATCGAACAAGGGACATTGTAAACTGACAGCCAATTGAGAATAATGGGCGAATAATTAAAAATTTTACGTATCATGTATAATACAAAAAAACTTTTTTTCTTTGTTCAACATTTTCTTAAAAATATGATTTTTGTAATACGTCGACCATGTGTTTCACGTGAAATTTATTCACAATATCAAGGATTCTGAACTTGTTTCGCGGAAATTTAATTCTATTAGCCATAATAGTATTAGCCCAAGTTTTACCTTGCAACATAACCATTTGCCAGTAAAAGACCCATTAAAATTAGTCCAGTCCAGTTGATTAGCCGGAACAGACGGACAAAAATTTAATGAGTACCACATATATGTACGTCTTTTTTGTACCCCTGACAATGTGTGAGCAAAATTTCATGATTATCAACTGATTCGTTAGGGTCTGAAGGCATAAAAAACAAAGTTACATTCATATATTGATCTTAGTTCCGATTGGGATAATTTTACGGATTTATCGCGTTTATTTTACGTTTTTTGTTCCCGATGTTTCGAGTACTTTACGCGCTCATGGTCACGGACTGAGGTGTCTGAAGTCCCAATGTCAAATTTGCTGGGGAAGTACCCTCTTATTTTCAATTATTATTTCTGCTCTGAACTATGCAGAACGAGCTATGGAGTCTTCGCGTTAATATAAGAAAACTTAGTGAAAGAATAATTACAAACGGATCAGTAATTAGTTAACCATTACAAAATTTAATTATTCCGACTTAACATTTGACATCTTTTACGTGACTTGTGAAAGAATTGAATTCGTATTTACAGTTTCTCATAAAACCAGTTACAAAGTGGTTTTTATTGGACGAGGAGGAAACACCGTCGCAGTTATTGTAACAAGTCTACATTATATCTGTAAGGTCATAGCGTCCTCGCGTGACTTATAACATCCTCAAATTTCGAAAAAACTTACATTACAAAATTATATTTTCAACGAGCTCCGAAATGTAAGGTTGATTTATATGAACCATTTTGAACAATTCTGCAACCGTAGTCCGTAGAAATCCTTTCAAGTCCAAGCGAATCAATGACAATAGAAAAAAGAATAAAAAATATCAAGAACTAGCTGTTACCTGCGGCTTCGCACGCATTCGTTTCTCATTTCCATCCATGGATTTTTTTGTAAGATGATTCCGTGTATAATAACTTCGAATTATGGACGGGGTCCAATGTCCATAAAATATTGCGTTGTGATATTATACGATGAATAAATGTCTATAAACTTATACCGGCGGGGGTGTAGTTGGTGAGTTATTCACTAATTAAACTTTGGTTTAGGAAGAGTGAGGTATTGCATTTCGGTGCATTAAACGTGCTCAGAACCATGTCTTTGAGCTTTTTCTTTTTGATACTTAGCGTCTTAGAGGCTTGCCTCTATGATACGTCGAGTTTATACGATTACCAACAAATTTTTGTACCGTAAAGGTTTGTATGGATGAAAAAAGAGGTAGCGGATACTTGTTGCCTAAGCTTGATTTCTTGATGGTTCGCAATTATGTCTCGCAAGTGCGATTGTACATGCTCGCTACAATAACATTGCACGGATGTTTATTGTGATTCATGCATCATTGATGGTTGTGGGTGCTATGGTATTCTGTATTGTAGTATGACGCTTGTCTTAATTAAATTTGCACAAGTCGAATCCCTCTATGCGGGATTGCAGACTTTCTGTTCCCATGTTTGACAAATGAATTAAGTGGCCTGTAAAGTATCCATATTTATGAATGAAGGCGAATTATTGGTGGTGATGCTAATTTGATCGAGACTTACATTTTGCGTTAAAGATGATGAGATATCACAAACACAGTGGCCGAGACTGCCCTGGCTTGGTTGGTGGAGCCTATGCATTTGCCTATTGCGATGATGGTAGCTGGAGGGAGTAAAACTCTCAAGGCTTGCGGTGACTCCGCACAACGTGGGAATTAGCCATCCCCTGAGGCGAGTTTTGAACTACTAATGCGCTCTGCAGGTTGAACCTGTGCTAACCAAGTCTTGGTGGCGATGCCTTACACCCTCAGGTGAACTTGTTATTACAACTCACAAAGTAGAACAAAGTCCTACAACTAGATCACATATAAATTTATAAATAAAAAGAAAACTATCTTGGTGGTGGAAACAAAAATGGCTCCACGTCGATTTCATTAATATATTTCTAATTTTCTCTATGAGAAAAAAGGATGGTTACAATACATAAAAAAAAAGCTAATCGAATTGAGAACTTTTTTGAAATCGGTTAAAAATAGATAGGGAGTCCATAAATTGTGTTTTTTTTTTGTAGGTGAGCGGAGCGAAGTGGCAATACGCGGCAAGGGCGGCGGTCATGACGATGATGGGCTCCTTCGGCGGCGGTTGCTTTGGCATACTGTTAGTAACATTAGTTTAAAAAAATCCTTTTATAATCCTAAAAAGAAATATATCACCACCTAAATTATAAAAACAAAGAATTCTGACACATTCTGTATACAATTGGTGCAAAAATACAACGTTTTAATAAAAGGGCAAAACTATCTCTATATCGTTCGATTTGGCTAATTCTTTACCTTAAAAAAGTATTTTGATCTGACTCAAAAACGTATAATTGTCAGATATAGAGTGGTAGCATAATTATTTTATTTAACACTATATTTACTAAAAAGTAAATATTCCTTAATAATAATTCCTTAATTCCATACACAGGTATACAATGATCAAGAACAAAGGGAGAGCGGAGGTCATGGAACTAATTAATAGTATCCTAGGCGCTCTGGTTTCTGTCACTGGTCAGTATTTAAAGTTCTCGATGCATAATTTGAGTCACTGACATACGATAGTGCGAAGTATATGATTCGAGTGCTACAAATAACTTTTACATACATATACATTACGCTATAAAACCTTTTAATATAATAATAATGAGCGCTCACGCCCGTAAACCAGAGGGGTAAGCAGAGACCATGGATTTCCATTTGGCGGGATCTTGGCACACCTCTCGCTTCTTCTACAACCATACATCTAGGCGTAAATGCTCGTCGGTTACAGGTACTCCTTAAATCGGGCTTCTTTAGTATGTCACTAACTTGATCGATAAAAGTTCTCTTTAAATGTCTTAATAGCCTCGCAATAATAACGATTATTCCCACTACTTCTCATTCGAGGACTTCACGTTTGCTAGTTGCACTCATGAAAACCAGTCTCAGTTAACATTTATCTAGAACCAAGAGGTATCCTAATAAATGAATGTAATTTACAGCGGGATGTTTCTTATACCGCGCGTGGGAGTCCCTTGTGATCGGCATGATAGGAGCGGGCATCGCCACCGGAAGCTCGATTCTGTTCGACAAGATGCGAGTCGACGACCCAGTCGGAGCTTCCGCTGTTCATGGCGTTTGTGGATTCTGGGGTAAGCTACGAACATTTAGTTTCTTTTTTTTTAATGAGAAAGCAGGACTTTTGCCTGATAAGTGCCTGGATATAAGATCGTTTGCCTGCCAATATTAGGAGAGCCGAAGCGGGGATTTTTGTACATCCTCGAACGCGTCAGTTTTACATAACTTGGTCTTATTGTTAAGTACCCTACACCACAAATCAGTCATCTATGTAGAGCCGCGCGCTTACGGTAGCCCATGAAATTTGTAAAAAGGACTAAAATTGGACTTACACGAGCGCGTCGGATTAAGGTAGGTTGTTAATATGCTATCGTTTAGCATCGTCGACTCCAGTGCTATTACCAACAATATGGATTAGATTTCACAGGCCCAATATCAGTCCTCCTCCCTTTCCTATCCTTTCCTAAACTTCCTTCCACAAACTGCGCGGATAAAACAAGTGTCGTTTAATCACAAATACTTGACAGCATGCATGATGGTTTTTGAATACTTTTTATAAAATTTTCAACTGAAACTGATTCTTTGTCAATTTTTGAAGAGTTTTAATATTTTAATTTAATTTTCTTAAAGGTGTGATTGCGGTTGGACTCTTTGCTGATAACCCTATACCCATGGAAACGACCAATGGAAGATCAGGCTTATTTAAAAGTACGTATTGCATACTAGCTAATTGTGAAAGCCTAGCAACGTACCTGCAATTATTTTGTACCAAAAGTATAGTATACCGTAACTTATCGTGATGAGCAAAAACTCTGGTGAAAGAAGAGCAGAAGTCCTGGCTATCCGCGAGTGGACTGGTCGACATCAGTACCTACAGGTGAAGTCTTTCGCTGTTTACAGAAAAAACTGTAGAAGAAATCTTCTGGTAGTAGCAGATGTTTGTGTCAAGTCATTCACAAAATATATGGTAACCATGAATGTCCGTTTTTTTTAACTCAGCATTCGAGTTACTTCGAGAATACATTGGTCGAGGATTGTACCGACGAAATATGTGAATATTCAAATATCTGATCTGATCTGAATATCATTTTTATAGGATCATTTTTTATAGGCTACCCATAGGCAACCGCAACTGGCTAATGAAGACAGAAAAAAGGATATTTCCTCTTTCTGTCTTCAATCCCCGTCAAATCCTTTTTCCCTTTTCTCATTATAAAAGGGGAAAAGGACTATGATTTCGCGTCCGACAGCACCTCACTCAGGCGAATCGCGGAAATACTTCTACTTCAAGCCTGTCTTCTATGAGGTCGTGGTATTTCCCTGGTCGAGCCGGCCCATTCGTGCAACAGATGTTGTTGTTGCGGGCTCTACCACTGTTAAAATCTGAATTTGTCGTGTTCGTATAGGCGGCGGCTGGTACCTCCTTGGAGTTCAGACACTAACTGGCCTGTGTCTGGCGGCGTGGGGCGCGCTTGTGACTATGCTGCTGCTGTGGCTCATCGACCGCGTGCTGCCCATCCGCATGGACCCCTACGAGGAGCTGCTCGGCGCAGACCTCACCGAGCACAGGATACGACACGGGCAGGTCACCACAATTGTAGCTAAATTTATATTTTATAATAATTAAACTAGCGTTTGACCACAATTCCGCCTGATGTTAAGTATTGATGAGGTCGAAAGATAGTACGCACTAGTTTCGTTTCGTCATAGCGTCATAATTGGACGGAAACACTGACGCTGGCAACTTGATCCAATCCTATGTCGTACACAAGACGAAGATTCAAATCGTTTAATACACGATGCGAAATGCATTTGTAACAAATGTCACACAAGACTAACAGAAACTTCTAGAGAAGTTTTAGAGTGCGTCCAGATCTGGCTAACTACACGCACGCCACACGCGCGCAGTTGGTGCAATTGTTTGGTGCACCTCTTAAGCGTAACTCATGCAGCAAATGCGTGCGTGCGGCGCGCGCAGTTGCACATTCGCGCCGCATTCGCCAGGTCTGGACGCACCCTTATAGAAGACTGGTGTGAAGTATTTTTTTCTACGTTACATCGTGCTGTGAGATACTGAAGATCTAATCCCTTACACATTTCCCCCTTCTCTGTTTTCCTTCTAGTTCCAGACTTCTCTAACTTTCCCAACAGAGGTTTTACAACGTAAAGCACGCCGATGTAACGTCATCGAACTCAGGTTTAATTTCATTGTGCAAGAATAGTATAGGATTCGTATCGGTATACATATTCACTGAACGATTTGCTAAAATAATGGAATATATTTTCAACGTAGTTTTAGAAACCATCGCTAATAATCGACGAATAACAATTGTGGTCAAGTGGTGGTTTATTCACTATAAAAAATACAATTAACATGCCGCGGAAGAAAGTTGAAAACTCCGTATGCTCACAGGTGGGAGTTTCACGAGCTGTGTCAGCGCTTCGCCCATTCCATAAATCGAACAGTATAGAAGAAGTGGACGGTATTGGTATGAACACAGGCCACAGTCTCATAGTCAACAAGTTACAGGAGGTTTGTACGATTATTTTTTCATATTGCACCTTTAAGTGGTTCAACTAGACATTACTAAAATTTAATAAGACGACTCTTTTTTCCTTCCTTAT
This sequence comes from Papilio glaucus, assembly GCA_000931545.1. Lineage (NCBI taxonomy): Eukaryota > Metazoa > Arthropoda > Insecta > Lepidoptera > Papilionidae > Papilio > Papilio glaucus. The sequence goes on along the minus strand of JWHW01037932.1, from coordinate 112,670 downwards.
ACTAATTTATTATTGTACGTAGGCGAAAAAGAGAAATAAAACCAGTCCAACGACTACGTTACAAAACTTCACAAACAATGCATTTGTAGAAGACAATGAGGATAGCGGACAGACGTTTAAACGTAGTGGAATTCTGAACAAACGCCCTGGCAACCCTCAGAACGACCTCCACCGCGCTCTAGACTCTATGGCCCATGAAATAAACGACGCAAAACCTAAAAAAGGAAATGTGAAGAAAGATCAAAATGATAAAGAAACTAGCGTCGTCTGTTTAGTACCGGAAGATATAAAGGGTAAGAAGTTCAAGGATTTGTCCGTGATAGAACTCGAGGAGTTGGGAGAAATCAACGCAAGTCAAGATCGATTTCGGTATCGATATACGGAAGACGATTATCGAGACGATGTTTCCAGAAGTAATACGGCTAGCGTTAACATGAAATGGATAAATTAGGTGAATTTAATTCCATATATTATTTAAGCGATATCGTCCTGTTTTCAAATGGACCTGTATTTTTATACAAATAAAGATAAATTTTCTATGAGTACCTTCACATCGATGATGAACTATGGTGAAATTAATTTATAGTTTTAACACTAAAAAGCGCAGTGTCCTCGTTACGTATATTTCAATTAATAAGTACCACTTAGTTAGTCTTGAATCTTTAATATTTTCTTAAATAAAATGATTCATTTATCCTGTTGACCCCATTCCAAACTAAGTTATGTAAAATATATTCTCATCGGTCCTAGATTTCAATTTAATCTGACGTTTTTAAATGGAGATAAGTAGAGTTTATAGTATTCGTTTGCATGTGTTCCAGTGAAGCTTATATAAAAGTTTGAAATATAAAACGTGCTAGACTCAATTTGCTAACCCCAGGTTCTTTACATTGCATCTGATGGATGAGGTGGTACACCCCTTTTTTATCCCTTCCTTCTCTCTTCTAATATCGCGGACAACAACTAGTACCAAAGTAATAAAAGATGACAAACTGTTAAAGTATATTTATTAAATACTAGCAGACCCCCCTGACGCTGTCTTGTATGTTTACATATTCGTCCATAAATAAATAAAAAAAACCTGGAACCCGATGGCACCGATCGGATCCAATTGGGCCGCCATAAACGAACTACTTTGAGCAGTCAGTACCGACAGCTTCAAGCAGTCGCTGTTGGGCGATCTGCAGTTTTAATACAAAATTGTCATTCGCAAACGGACCGCTCAAGCTGTTCATTTTGCTGTCGCAGCTAAAAATGTAGTTGGCGTGCACTTGATTGCAACCACTCTAAGCAGTTCGTTTATGACGTCACACCATTCTGGCCCTTTCGAATAAGTTCAGTAACAAACACACTCACAATATAGTTAACAGAACAAATATAGTTTTTATAAAGATAATTTTAAATAATAGGATTATTAAGCCACTCGTTGATTTCTGATGGCAAATATTTGAACGTTTTCACAGCCTCCTTTAGATCTTCGTCGGGAACAGCCAGAGTATAGAGTTTATATTCCTTCTGTACACTGCTAGTTGTGGTGTCTCCGGCACTGTAGATAGAGTCTGTGATGCGCACTGGCATTATCAGTTCCAGCTCTTGCAGATGCTCGAACGCCTTAAGGATGACCGGTCTAGGAACTATTTGCGTTGACGAGTATACATTAGCTAATTTGTTGTACCTACGAATAATAAATTGTATTACGCTATCGGCACAGATATTTGACGAATTAAGCAACGTTTATCTAAAATACATCATAGGATTCACATACAAAGTCTTATGTTATTTCAAAAGAAGAATGAGTAACATAGATACATATAATGTACGCCACTTATGTAAAATATTTATATTATAAATGCGAAAGTTTGTATGTATGGATGTATGGAAATATGGATATTTTCTCTTTCACGCAAAAACTACTGAGTGGATTTTATTAAAACTTTACGATTATATAGCTTATACATCAGATTAACACATAGGTTATAATTTATAAAGATTTTTGTGAATTGTCCGAAATATAACGGTAAGCAGGAAAAATTCCGCCATATGCGAGCTATTCTAGTGTGCGCTGCAAAAACCGTTAGAGTTACACAGATATAATGTATAATGGAAATGTTTACCTTAAATAGTCCTACAAAAAAGCCCACGACAGCATTTATCTATATTTTATTTGCAAGCCATTGTTGCCAAAATAATGAACCATCCATTAATTATGGGGCGGAACGAAGGTTGCCGGGCCAGCTAGTATAAAATATACTAACGATGAAAGAAAATTAATATTATAAATTTATTGTTACCTATGTAAGACCATTTCGAAATTCATCGGTTGGCCCTCAAATACATCCATGCCTTGTTTCATAGCGATGACCAGAAACAACTCTAGCATTGACAATGATTTCAACACCTTCACTCTGTGTTCTGGGCCCACGGTGTTGTCTATGGTCGAAACGAAATCAATAACGTCTATATACGGTTTCGTTTCATTAATTCGTGATACAACATGAAACTGAAAGAATATTGTTTAATTTTATTTGCATTTTAATTTACTTCAATCAGTATACAGAAATACCTGTAACGCTGCAATGGAACTACTGTCTGTATTGGTTTGTTCCACTTTGATCACCTGGGTGATTCTAATATAACATTTGGGTGATATAGAGACATAAATTAATAACTGAAATTAAGAGACACCCCTGTGCAAATGATTGGATTTCAGTAAATAATGACCGACATCAATTCCACTTCGTTCACACGGGTCGCGTGACTCAGGTGATTTAAATTTCAAGTGATCAAAGTGGAATAAACCCCTGCCTTATTTTGAATCACATAGATTTTTTGTTGAAAAACTGTTTGTTGAAAAACTACTATACAATTACGTAAAAAAAAAAACAAGTATAAATGATACTAAACATTAAGACAATCAGACTTTACATAGTCTGCCTGGACTCATTTGTTGCACAAGAAACTACCTCTTACTTATTTCTGTAATCCTATTTGTATAGAGAAGTAGCAATTTGTCTCATGTAGACATTAACCTGAGACCTATATTCTTATCGCATGCACCATTGCTCATACAGTTACCAACACAACTGCACTAAGTTTGCGAATCACGTTAAACTATAACACAAATTACGTTAAAATGTTTTAACAAATAAACTAAACACAAAAACGACTTATACGAAATACAACCATAGTCATAATACCAAAACATATCCCATAAAATAAACTCACCAAAATATTTCTAAATATCTGCTCATTAACTGTAAAATAACATAATTTTTCCAATGCATTAATGATCTGTTGATTTTCTACCAAGCTTGTGATATGCATGTTCCAATCCTCAAGGAAGGTAACATCCAATTCTTTGAACTGCTGCGGGTCGACCTTGCATCGAGCCAACACATTAGCTGACACAGCATATTGCATTGTTACATCATTTAAGTCTACATCCATTTCTTCTTCAGTTACTGAAAAGTAAAAAGATTATAATGAATTGCTTATGTACTGCTGACTTTACAATTACTCCTTATTATATATTGACTATCTAGTATTTAAAGTATGCAAATGTATCTTGTATATTGTTATAATTAAAAACAACAGCTTACCTACAGATTGTCTTCTACCACCTTTTTTCTTTTTTATTGCACCTCGACCAGTTTTCCTTGCCAGACTCAATGGCATACTGAGTAACTGAACTAATCGCTTTTGAAGGGCAGCTAAAGGTTCTATACTTTCGTCAGGAAACACGAAGATGTGACGATGGGAGAAACGGGACTTAACGCGTTTTTCCAACATTTCCATTACATCCAAACAATTTGTTATACCTGTTTATTTGCAATACTTATGAGTTATAATTTTTTCATGCTCAAAGTCCTAATGTCAATAGAATGTTTCTTATAGCAGAAGGTGGCAAACAAACAAGCAATCCACCCGAGGTTAAGGGACCCATAGGCATCACAAGCTAAAGAGTTGCAGATGTGTAGCTTACCTTTAATGGACAATGAAAAAATTATTTCTCCCTTTTCTAACCCTCCCCTCCCCTGTCAAATCCTCTTCCCCTTCCCATCCTTGTCTTATTAGAAAAGGATAGGAAGGGGAGAAAGACTAAAATTAGGCCTACAACATAGGATTGGATGTAACGCAGAATACATCCACTTCACTCCAGTCTTCCGTGAGGTTGTGATATTTCACGAGCCGCCCTATTCATATCGGAGATGTTAAAATGAGTCAAATTTATCCAATACATTTCAATTGACAGATTAATTTAAAATAACATTACCCATTCTCTTGTAGATGACAAATGCGCAATTCTTTACCTGATATTAAGTAACAACTGGTAACATCGCCATTAAAGTCCGCAACAACCAGTTTGTCACGAATTTTTCAACTTACAATCATATACAAAACACACAATCTAAAGATTTAATCTTTAAGACCAACTTCTGTAACATCATTTTCCGATTTCACAAAAAAAAGCTCCAAAACACTACTGCCTTCATTAACTATGCTTAGTGGATAGTCATTGCTATATTATTCTACTAAGGGTACATGGAGATATCCATCTACCCTAAGTGGAATAATATATTATTATAAAACTTACCTAACACACACATAGGCGCCTGTTTACTGTGCGTGATATCAAATAAATTATACAACAATGTCTGCATCCTTCCACTATGACAGAACAGATCAAACTCTTCTAAAATGAACACCATACTCTTGCAGCTGCGATCGACGCCACTTTGCAAGCAGCTTAATAAGAAGCTAAGGTTCTCAGCAAAAGTACCAAAGACACGATCACCCACTGCATTTTCTAATTGCATCTGAAATTCGAGAGTCAATAGATGAGTAAAATGGATACTTCTTGTTGGACACAATAAGCAATGCACAATGGCAAGAGATGAACAGTGGAAGGTCGAGACTTGGACCACATAACATTGTGAAATATACCTTCATTATATTAAATTTTAAAAAATTATTGGAATAAAACTTTTTTATAGAGATTATTTTATATTTTTAATAATATGGTAATAAGAGGGTACTTAGTCAACCACTATGACTTAAGGACATCAGAAACATCAGTCCCTCTTTACCCCTCTTGTAAAGTACTCGAAACGTTGGGAACAAAATCGTAAAATGCAATCAGTTGTATATAAAAATTTGTAAAATTAGTTTTATTCCAATGTGTAGTATTTGCGAAAATATAACAAATCATGAATTAATATTTGTACGTAACTAGCAATATTTTTATGCTTTGGAAGCTCTTGTGATTATTTCGGAACCTTGATAAATTTATTTCAACTGTATTGGGACCTCACTTAAAAATACTTGCCTAACCCTGTGGTAGCATATTCAATTGATATTGCAACACCATAATACACTGAAGTATAAGAGTTTACACTTATTTGTTTAATCCTATAAAGGGTCCTACTTGCTAATAAAAAAAGCAATCTAGACTTAAACATTCCATTGCTTTTAAAAAATTCATGGTTAAAGTGTATATAAAAAATAACAAACATAATGCAATACCTGTGCTGTAATAGATTTCAAAGCAATCTTGTCATCATGATGCAAAAGACCATTTAGTTTGACTATAAGAGAATCATTTTCCAAGTCTAATTCACTCGCTAATTCCTCAAGAACAGAATTAATTAGCTGAAAATAACAAAAAATTAAGATAACATCAAATTTCTATAACCAATGAGGTAATGTTTATATATATAGTGAATCAGTGTTTTTAACCTTTTTCATGACATAACTCACATAGTATATAAGCTTATTTCACAATCCTCTACTGCTGTTTCTGAACTGTTTTTGTTACAAATATCAAATACAAACAAAAATTTTAGCTGTGTTTCTAATTAGGTATCTGATAAAGTAAAGGATCTATGACAAAATGGTTTATATTTCAGTGAAGACAATTTAAAAGCCTTTCTAAGCATTCACTTTAGTCCATACTTAAATATAACACACAAAATAACTGCATAATTAAGTTAATAAGGTAGAATTGGCTTTGGAGTTATAAATTTATAATGTCGACGACTTCTACTACTACTTCCTATTACTGTATTTAAAATTTTACACTCACGGTTGTTTTACCGCAGCCTCTAGGTCCAATTATTAAAGCAGAATGAGATTCTCCGTATGATACAACCCGCTTGATCAAATCATATACATGACTTCTTTCTAGTTTATGGTCTTGAAATTGGACATTATCTTCCAATACTTTTATTTTTAAATACTTTCGAATAGGTTTAATTTGAAAAGCAAGTCTTTTTGTAGCATTTGTCTCATACATTTCGGTTTCGCAGTAAAACAACAAGTCAGTCAAGTCAACAACCCAACCAAACCAAACAACAAATATTTTTTGATAATTTTCGCGCGTTGTTGAGACGACCTGTCATATTTTTATTTTTAAATTTCGAAAGATGATTGTAACGTACAGCCACTTCAGAGAACTAGGTGAAAATAATAGATGAAATATAAAAACTTAATTTACTCAATAAAATAGATATTTAGTCTTGGTATACGCCTTCTTACATTATTTTGATAATTACTGCAGCTTTTTTATTAGAGGTAGAGTTAACTTTATTAACTGAGTGGTAAATTTCTAAAACGAACATGTTCATGTGTAAAAAACTAAATACAATGAACGTACATCATCTTTAATATGAAAAATAAAATCGAAATATTTCTCTTTATCATGTTGTAGGATTATAGTGACAGGGTTAAAATGATTGGTGCCTTTCTTTTGAATAAAACGGTTCTGAAGCAATGCCAGAGTGTACTTATAAATCTTCATAAATTTATGAAAACCATTCATCTTCTTTCTCCTGGCTAAAATCCCATTTTATTTAGACTCGGTACTTCTATGCGACACCGTATGGGTATGGCTGTGGATTATTCAAATAGATATATTGTTTTGTTTTTGGCGATATGTTGGCTGGCTGCCACCTTGAGCCAGTCTCTCCCTTTTCCAGATTGTGAGTGAATGCTGTTGTCTCATCATGAGCTCTTCCGCAGCCATCTCTACTGGACTACTCCAGTCCAAGCACCCATACAGTTGATGGCGACTTCAGCTCCAAATGTGCCAGAGAAGCCAGACATGTTCAAAGCAACCTTTGTTGAACTACAAAGGAAGTTGTTATTTTAGTAATGGACTCAGATTATTGGTTTTATCTATCGACTTAATTACCAGCAACAACTTTATTGCTAACTAGTGCAGAAGATAAGATTCATTTACACTTGTATACATTACAACATATAGAATAGTACATTTATGCTTGTATACATAACAACATATAGAAAATGTAGTGTCTTATAACGTGGTAGCTACAAGCTTTATTTAATTAAACGTATCATGCCACGATTTATTTAATGAAATATAAGTATACTTAATGCGCATGTGTCAGATTTTAACTTGCGCACATTCAATTGCAAAGTGATCGATATTTTAAACACTATACACGAGAATTATCTTGAGAAAGCTATTATATATAATTTATAAAATACCTGTAATTAAGTTTCTTTGGATGCCAAACGTTCTGTGAAAAACGCGCTTTTATACTTAGTTATAACTTAACAATATTATGTTAAGTATTAAATAGTGAATAGTAAACATTTTATCTTCAGAAAAATAATCCAAAAATTCATCTCATTTAGAGTAGCCGCATTGCCTGGGTTTATTATCTCTTTCAGTCCTATGGCATCAAGTATTGCACGTCCTTTTTTGACCTTAAACCCTGGCAAATATAACTATTTCAACAAGGTTTTATTTACGCAGGATCAGAATTTTACCGGAAAAATCTGTTTTCTTATTTAACACAAATTTTATTGATCAAGAAGTCCGTAACTTTAATATATTAGTTCATTTAAAATAACATTTAAAAA
>JWHW01037932.1:84044-94881 GCA_000931545.1 Papilio glaucus | reverse complement strand
TAGAGCTAATGTTAATGTAAGGAATATATTACTGAATATTTTTATTTTTCGGTGCGTCTTATAGCCCCTCTTTCCACACTGAAAGATTGTCGGGGAATTTAGTGATAACAATCTCATAACACTGTCATTCAAAAAAAATATTATCTTTAAAAGGATACAAGAAGTATTTGTTGCAGTAAGAGAACTTATGTCGATCTAATTAGTGGCTTATTAAAAAAGCGATATAAGGACTAACGGTAACCGATGAGCACACATACGTACACGTTGTTTCACAGCAAAAAAATTTTTATACAAAAAAACGTCATTTACATTCATGGTGGCTATCAGTTTTTTTAGTTTCATAGGAAATGTAATTTTGTGGAAATCGTCAGAAAGTGAAATTGTGTAATATGGATAGCTAATGTATATAATAGAGTAATGTGAGAAAAAATGTTTTTGAAACTTACGAATGTATGAATTTTGGAATTTATGAATTTTAACGTAATAACTTTTGTTTACAAAAATTCCACCTTTCTGTGAAATAAATATATGGATGTAGAAAAAGCAAGAGAGGTGTGCCAGGATTGTGCCGAATGGAAATCCGTGATCTCTGCCTACCCCTTTGGGTAACGGGCGTGTGCGCATATTATTATTATAAGTATTTGTCAGCGACCGATTGTCAGACTAGACACTATAATTGGGCTAGGCAAATTCTAAACGGTCGGCACATTCTAAGTTGAACGAATCATTGTCAATATGCCGATTCATTTCCAGTCACTTTCTAATGGGGGGAAGTCGTTGGGCGAAGTACAGCACGCATATTGTGAATATGATAAAAATGCCGTTCGACAAAACGAAACGTGCGCGCTGATTGGTCGAAACTCGGATCCTGCGCCACTTTTCTTTAGCTGGCAAGCTGCTATTAGTTATTTTCGTAACATTTACTAAAATTATAGATTACATTTACATACTGAACTACTATTTACATAGATACCAGTTATTTATTTTGACAATAGAGGGAGTTGAAGACAGTGAAAAAGAATTATTATTGGAGTCAACGATTTTGCAACTATTTAATGTTGTGTATAAATTTAGTTTGCTACGAAAATAATCCTTATCCTTATAATATTATGCGAAAGTTTGTAAGTAAGAGTACATACTTACGTATGTACTCTTTCACACAAAAACTATCAAATGGATTTTAATGAAACTTTACAATAATATGGCTTATACATCAGAATAACATATAGGCTATAACTAATAAAGATATTGTGTGAATTATCCAAAATACGTAATCCAAATCCAAAATATATAAATATATGTATAATGGAACTATTAAGTTCGTTTTGTAGAAATATATTCATGTGTATTGATAAATATGTCTGCCTGCGTCGCTTCTTTATAAAGTGCCTAGGAAAGAAATGGCAAATTGTCAATAATTTGTTCAGCTGACAATGTACCGACCGTTTAGAATTTGCCTAGCTCGATTTTAAAGTGCCTACTCTTACAATCGGTCGGTGACATATACTTACAACCATCAACTTGGAATCTGACCTCGATGAAATGCAGATAAAAATCATAGTAGCCAGATATCTTCCTTTTTATCATTTAAAATTTAACACTTTTTTTACAGATGTACAGCGCACGGTCTTATAATTTCCGTGGCCTATATGGGAGGGGCTATTGTCAAAGGCATGGGGGAGCTGTGTGCCATGCTCAGTGCAGTGCTGTGCGCTCTACTCGCCGTGGCAGCGACTGCGCTCTCGTTGCACAAGCGATAGGATATCATTCGCAGCAAGAAGACATCTACCTTGGTTAGTAGGAATTGAACGAATAATGGAGATGATTTTTATATTCATAAGATGTGTGAAATAGTCTAATACTTACCGCGGTTTCATTGATTACTATCGTTAAATATACGAGTAATAAATACTGTGTTCGACCACAAAGAGATAAACTAAAGAGATGTGATTTTCATTGGATTATAAGTAGTGTGCTACAAAAATCTTTTGAGACTCTACACATCAAAATTTTGTTACATAAAAAAAAATGGATTGTGTTTACATAATGATTGATGAAGAAATCAGACTGTTATACTAAATGCTATGTTTAATTATTGGTCATTATACCTTATTTTTTTAATTAATATATGGGCAGAGTCTATTATGGAGGTTTCTTCACAATGATATGGCAACATATGGAATGAACTGTTTAAAAGTAACAAGATGGTCAAAAGATTTTTGTCGTACTATATACATACATAACGAAGGTAGGTCTGGAAATGTAGAATCAGTAATTGTATGTTGAAAGATAAGTAACGATATAACTGTAAACAAATTGTATTAGTTATAATTCTATATGTAATATCCATTCAATGTAGTATATATCATTCATATGTAGGTGTTAATCAGATCAGAGTATACATTTCAACTAATTATTTAGCTTGTGAATTATCAATTTAAGACAAATAAAGACTTAAACCAAATAAGAAAAATAGTTAACACATTGCATGCCAGTAGGCCAAATATACCCGAATTTTGGTCTAAATCGGGGCCGACTGACGTGAGGGTAATGTTTTCGCGGGTATATATGTCCATTCCATTGTCCTATCACATGAACGGGGCTTGATTGATTTTGAAGAGTGGGAGGTCATTCCATTCGAATTCTTCCCCAGGATGTCATAGGGTTTTTTTTGTTAAATTTTGTACCACAACCACACATACAATACCCATCTTATTATCAAATACATATGTACAGTTGCGGGCAATGTAAAAGTACACTTTCTGCATGCAGTGACTTAATTCAAAGTTTGAAATATCAACAAAACATAGAAACTGACAGTCATAACTACTGGACTTAGGAACGTAAAATTTTACAAATAGCTTCCATTAAAGCTGAAGGAGAGCACTAAAAATTTTTTTTGGAAATTTAACCTCTAAAGAGGGTAAAGAAACTACAAAATTGTAAGTGTTTTAGCTACCCTGTTATAGGTCTATTGACATACGACTTACGGCTTTCGGTGACAGGCGCGGTGTTTAGCAAGAGAAGAGTGAATAGGCTGTTACTAAACTAGTTCGTATAGATCGGTTAACCAAAGCTGGCATCTTCACAGTACTCACACTGATGCAATTTCACCATACAGTATGTACAAAATTAAATTATTTTGATTGAAATGCAATAATTTTAAAATATTCCATCTACTCAGGTTTTAGTATCGTTTGATGGGTTGTGAATACATTTAAAAAATGTAATATATTATGCTTCTAATCATCATCTCACTGCCCTTTTCCCACGTTATGTGGGGTTGGGCGACGGTATGACTGTAGTCTATACTGTATAGGTTTTGGCTAAAGTTTTTACGGCCGGCCGCCTGCCTGATGCCAACCCTCCTCGGAAATTGCTTCTAATGAATCGTTAATTAAATTAAAAAAAATACCACCCTGTATTTACAAAGAGTAGCAAAAACAAAATATCAACTGCCTCGTTCATACTCATAAGCTTGACCGCGTGAGAGAGAAAGACAGACAGACTTTTCATCATGGGCATGTAGTGCGACATCACAAACTACACAAGTGCAACGTGTGAATGTGTGAAGGTGCCAGCTTTACATAACCAACCTATACCATCTTTCGACCACATTACCACTTAACGGGCGGGATCGTCGTCAAGTGCTAGTTTATTCAATGTAAAAACATTACCTAATCACCTTGGCTTTGTGAAGGGGCGAACATGTTTCTCCATGAATATCCACATCGTCTATTTATCTCATCTCATCAACTAGTATCATTTAAAGATAATGTATCGAAAATGTATAGTATGACTTTTACATTAAATACTAATTGAGTTGGTTTTATCACCAACATTTTCATTAAAATTATTTTATAAATGATAACATATCCATATTTCATATATAAGCTTTAAGACCAACATTGAATGTGAGATTCTTTTATACTTGCCAACAAAGAACCAAAGAGTCACGACTGAGTTTGAAGCATAGATGATACAAGTCAATCCTTAATCATTAAGAAGGCTGATATAGCTAAGGAGGATGTTTTACAATACAGAAATTGAAAATAACGAAGTCTACTCATGCAAATATATGTTTACGTGAACATAATAGATATTTTTCAAATGTATGTACAAAACATTATGTTGAACTCGGCCTTGTGTTGCTATATCTTGACGGACAAATTTTCAACTAACACAACAAATAACGTGTCATGCGTGCAGCTATCTATGCTAATATTAAAAAGGTTTTTTTTATTTGTTTGTTTTGTAATAGTTAAACTCTAAGATTAGCTATATTTTTAATTACTTAATAAACTAAGTTTCCATATCAGAACTAAATTTAACTTGTCATATTTAGTTTTATGATGCATGCTTGTTGCCATATTTCTTCATACATTCCTATGAATGTAAGATAAAATTAACGAGTTAATATAATTTACGCACTGAATTAGTTAAAAAGTTTGATGCGAAAGAATATAGAAATTTAAATGATAATTACAATATTTATATTAGACAAGAAAGCAATAAATTTTAAATGAAGCAATGATATTAATTTAATTATAAAGGCAGAGCTGAAAGATGTCTAAAGTTTGTGGCAGAAAATAAATTAGTTTTGCCTTTGCGAAAACCAGATGAACCTAATAAAAAAACCTTAGACGGATCGAATATGAAATTAAAGCACGAGTTATAGTGCAACCAATTTATCTGTGAAGTGGCGAAAATTGGAACTACAGGCGCCATATTGAAGTGTAAAACTGTTGGTGGAGTCTGCCGGCTGGTTGTCAGTTATATCATATTAAATTTCTCAATATAACTCCCATTTAAAAATTAGTCAACTTCTATTGCGGAGTAGACTATTACATTCTTGATTTTGCACAGATAGCTAAATACCCCTAGTAACATTAATGTAACTCACATTTCAGGAGTAAAACTGCAGTACAAATTTCAAATTTGTAATTTGAAATTTGTACTGCAGTTTATTTATTGTATAGTATTGTATAATTACTGTAATACTAATAATTAAATACTGTTTCCCTTCCCTAATTAAATAGACATTCCCGAATTTGAGCCTATCCAGTTTAATTGGCAACACCAGCGAAAGCGACGCTAGTGACGCCGTCCGACGTTTACATACAACAACGTTTAATAAGTTGGTTGGACTATAAAAAAAAAAACAAATACCAGACAGAAGTCAATGTAACTACATCTTTTCCTATTGTATAGACCATAACAAATGTAATTAATGTACATAAAACGTCATTTTTCATTGTTCACTTTGCGCTGTTTAGAATATGAATAATGTTTGTAGAATTTTAAGCCACATCAAGCATATAAATAATAGTACTCAATAATTCATTTCGAATACATAATATCTAGCCTAATTTTCATCCGGTGTGTTGTTTTATAGTGTTGCCATTGAGAAAATACTTTTATCGATTATTTCACGAGGCAAGGGAAAAGGCTAGAGTTGGTTATCTCTATAGAGACTGTTGTCTTCGTAAAATTATATAGCCGTCTTTTCACGATAAATTACTGGCGGAAAGATATAAAATTGCATAATTAAATGTTGGCTACCGAACAATTTAAAATAAAACGTTCATCGTACTAATCAAATGAAATAACACATGTAAATATTAAAAAAATTAAAACTATTTCAGATTCATATAATTTGTCGCCATATTTTGAAATCTGGCGATACTAAATGTTTACAAAACGGCTATACTCACGTTCACGCACATCGGTCAGCGCGCGACCGCCAACTAATCCCCTGAAGAAGGACCTCAGACGGGTCCGAAACTTGTCGGTACTAAATGCCGAGAAAAAAACGTGAACTCTCTCTTACTCACGTAAAGCCGTTTTATAAACATTTAGTAAATATTGTCTCGCGATAGTTTTAATCATTTTTTATGGCGATACCTTTGACATTATCTGTCAGATTTGCTTGGTACAAAACGCATTGAATTCTCTGTTTAACTTAGTGGTATTTAAAGATTTTCTTTAAATTGTGTACATTACAAACAGATCAAAAGTCAATTGTGTCCATGCAATGGGTAGTCTGTAAATTTGTTAAGGCTGAACATATCTTAGCATTGACAAGTGAAAAATATGGTTGTAATAATTATTTTATACAATAAAATTGAAGTAGTCGTATGCTGTGTAGATTTAACAAAGTCGTAATCTTTATAAGTTGTTTGAAGGTGTGTGTATATTTGATGTTTTATGTGGATTTAGATCTAAAAATGAGTTGATTTTTATGATATCCCTATTGTTTTAGCATGAGATGCCATCTAAATAGTTTTGATTCGGGAGTAAACCATCAATAGAACTTGCAAATGAGTGTTTATAAAAATATAAGAAAATTAATGGCTGCATAAAAAATATTTAATAATTAAAACTAATAACAAAAAAGTAAACATATAAAATTTAGTTGTTTTTTTTTCTTAAGGCTGGAAAAATTCGTAAAACAAAAAAAAGAAGAAATATTGATCGTAAACCAAAGAACAAGTGTGAAGAGCGAAAGCTCGTATCGCGACACCATTTTTCGCAAGTGGAAATCTTCGGTTAATTACAAGTTGTTGTGAACGTATTAAATATTGTTTTCTATGCAAATGAGTGGTTAAGTGGTTTGTTGTGGTAATCTCATGCTAATATGAACAGGTTATCAGGACCTAGCTATGTCTAAGCGATACAAATCTTAGGTTGATTATGATATTGCCATATTTTTGTTTAAGTGACGTCATTCATATAGACTGCTTGTTTCCTAATTTAAAAGACATTTTGACTGTAGAAATAAATAGTATTTAGCTGTATTTTTATTTTACTAACAATGGATTTAGAATTAAGACAATATATTATGTTACTGACCTGAGTATTTCACGATTTACTAATGTTTATTATAATGCTTTATTCCTAAAGAAACTCAAAGAAGATTCAATATCTTTTTAGAGTGAGCGAGATGAATGAGAAAAAAAAGAAAGGGAATATGTCAACTGTGCCTTGTTTGTTTTGTTCAGGGATTTATTGCTAACTTCAAAGACATGATTTGTTTACTTCAGAAAGTTAATCCGCATAGCATATTAGTGTACTCTTATTATTTTAGATTTAATAATTTTGTATCATTTAGAATTAAAGTAAAACGAATTTAGTTATATTTTTTGCATTCCTTATTAGGATTTATCATATACATCACATTATACAATTAGGCCATATAAATTACTAGTCAATTTTATTTTCTTTATTAAATGTACTATTAAAATAACATCAATTATAATTCAAAGCAATTAACCTCTATTTTAGTAAAATTATTTATTCCTTATACTTTACTCTCAAAATATTATATAAAAAATCTATTATTGTTTGATATTAAGGAAGTGTATGTAATTCTATTTAAATAATTCACCAGAACTGTCTCTTAAATGTGTAAGATATTATTTTGCTCAGAACATTTTCTTTTAAAAGATTTATTGCTTTATCTAAGTCAAGATTAACTGATAAATCATTTTAATATTCCAAATAATTAGAAGAGTAGCAAGAAGTACCTCTTTCTTGACTTGCAAAAACTAAACTATTCACACATATTAATAATAGTTATAAAAATATCAAAATTAAATGTTTAGGATTTAGAAAGTGGGAAGAACCATAAACCAACCATCAAAATTTAATTATTTGCTTCCAAGGTGGCAATTTTCCGCTTTATTCCTATTCAGATGGTCGGTTTGTGGACGAAGACTGATATAAGTATTTTGTCATTGGAAACATGTAAGTAATACAATAAACATGTACAATATCAACATTTGTGATTTTATTTATTTAATCCTTACCAATGCCTGGCTTCGGAGCAGAACATCTAGAGTATGTCTTATGCTTTATTCCTAATATTAGTAATTAAGCGAAAATCAGAAGCAGGTGAGTTATTAAAGCTGCAGGTATAAGCTGGAATACCTTGTAGTCTTTGATAGTACAAGAACCTATAAAGCAAACATGTGTGATGTTATATGCAACAAAACAGTAACAAAGAAAGGAATCCAAGGTCCTTTAGTTTGATACGTACCCAAATGAAAAACAAACAAAAAGGAAAGGCAATGAAAAAAATTATCGACATCACAAATCTACTCTAATAAAACACAAGTATTAAATTAATATTTCTATTTACTCTGGATTGTGAGGTAATGCAAGGGTCAAGACCCCTCACCTTATTAGCATTAATATCCCTCTGTCAATCATTTAATCATCATATCACAGATATTAACAAACATATATGTAGAAGGTGGAAAATAAATAATCCCCCATTATTTTAATGTGTTATTTAATAAATAATTATAGTTATCCCGTCACGTTTGTTTGACGTAAGACAGTTTATAACCAGTTGCTAACTAGACCAAATGGCATCTTTACTGCCTACTAGTTCATCTAAATGTTCTAATTTATACGCGGACACATTATAATAGTAGGGCCTTTGGCCAAATGTACATAATATAATATATTTTTATGATATAGGCCTTTAAGTACACATGATGTCAATATATTGAAGAGTACAAAAAAAATCACTGGACCTAAACTAATATGATAAAACATCTACAATATAGTTTTCCAACCATCAATATTTAATGATATAATTATTTTTTTATGTTCACATTTTCAAGTACTGCTTCAGAATCCTTTAATTTGTGCAACCTGTTGACAGAGTGAATGTTTTAGTGAAAACTGAATTTAATGAAAATTAATTTAATTAATGTTTGTAACTAGAGAAAATAAGAAGTTATTAATTATTTGTATATACACATATGATATGGATATGTCAGATTATTATTAAAAAATTAATTGGATTGAATGGAATCATGTTTTTTTTTTATTACAATTGTATATTATAAAATAAACATATTAATTGCTATCCTTAGATCCAATCGTTTTTCACATATACAATTTTTTGTCTTGATGTAGGATTGAAACCAAGATCTGTCTGTATAATATGTCATACCATTTTATACTTACATTGTATAACCATTAGCATTTTTTTTAATTTCAATCTTCTGATATGCATCCTTCAATCGGTCATCCTCACCATACACATAATTTTTAATATTCGCCACAGACACATCAATTGCGTCAATATCCTGGTGTGTAAATGGACCCAGAAATCTAAATTCTGTATAATTATCGTCACCAACAAATTTCAAAAAATAATCAATAATTGTTTCTAATAACATTTCAACTGTAACTTCCCCATTTCCAGTAATATTCCGAGTATCTTCAGCATTTGAATCTTTGGGATTAAGAGTGTCTTTATTTACAATTATTTGAACTTTATCTGTTTCCAAATCATTGTTGTCACTTTCTTGTGGATGCAATTCATCTGGTGTTATTAAGTAAACATGATATGGTGCATCTTTATATAGACATAAAAAACTGAAAAAAAAATTGAAACTCATTGATTACATATTGTATCAGTTAGGAGGGAGTTTATTATGACAGCAGCTAAGTATAGTGATCTATGTCTATATTTCATATAATAAGTTTAATGTACTGATCTCAGTAAATACTGAAAAATAGAATTTGAAAAATTATATTAACTACGGTTATACCCATAGAAGCCAAACAAAAAGAGAAAATTAAATTGCTCATCGAGGATATAAAAGAGCAGGTTGGTTGATGTGATGCATGTACATAATGTCAATGAAGTGTTTTTGTGAAGTATTCTAATTCTTTTGAAGTACATAATCTGATTTCATCTATGTTACACGGCGTGGTAAGGGAAACCGCAAGACACAGCTAGTGATATTATAAGACTCATTTTAGTAGCTAAAGAAAACAGAAAACTAAGTCATCTTTAGAAATTAAAATCATAACTTATTAAAAAATCCATACAATCACTAAGTCACATTCAATTTAATATTTGACACTTGCATAACCTGATTTCGGATTAATTGATTAAGATAAAATTAACCTGTTGTGTTGTGACAACTCAAGTATTATGTAAGCATTAATTAATTTACTTCAAAGGTGCCTGTGGTCATATACTACTTCAGCAATATGACAAACTTATGTCTCGGAAGATTTCTATTTCTATATTTAAATTTTTCTTCATCATTAATGATGCAAAACATTCCAAGTATGATATTTACCGATTTGGACCACAGCCTTCACTTTCTGTCCCTAAAATATATTGGTTATATTTATTTATTTCTTGTACAATATCCATTTGTTCCAAAGTATAATTGTAACCTTCGACAGGATTGGCACTATTCTCCAGCCCCCCAACCATTGTGTGTACACATTTCCTCTCTTCCCTTGATAGATGGCATTCAAATGTTGTTTCAATCTCAGTTTCATTTTTTACAAATTCTAACACATTGAGAAGAACATTAGTACGGAAATAATCTTTATTTTCCTTGAAAGCTTCATGTTTTGTAGTAGCAGTTGTTTGTCCAAGTCCTAATGTCTTTGTGGCCTATGAAAAAAACATGCTGAATTTAAATGAACGGATTTAGCCTAGAATCTGTTAAATATGTCTACATATTATTACTACACTACAGATCTCTATTATAATTATAATATAAACTTACATATGAAGCATTTGGCATAATTGGTTCAGTTATACCTTCACCATTCTTGCCTAAAGCGCCACCTTGCCATCCCATTTTCTCCATCATTCTAAAATTTTTATTATTGTTTCTTTTAATAGGATTTTTTTTACATAAAATATGTAAAATAAAAACCCTAAAATAATCTAACTCAAGTATAAAAAGGAATATAAAATAAACATTCATAATGTTAATATTTCTGCCTACCTCTCAGCTTTACTCATTTCAACAGGCTGAGCAAGCATCTTATTTAATTTTTTTTCTACCTG